>JADRCC010259246.1:0-10641 GCA_019843855.1 Hylomyscus alleni | reverse complement strand
AAAGGATAAACAGGCAGAGAAAGAAATTAGGGAAACAACACCCTTCACAATAGTCACAGATGATATAAAATAACTTGGTGTGACTCTAATTAAGCAAGTGAAAGATCTGTATGACAAGAACTTCAAGTCTCTGAAAAAGAAAATCGAAGAAGATCTGAGAAGATGGAAAGATCTCCCACGCTCGTGGATTGGCAGGATTAATATAGTAAAAATGGCCATCTTGCCGAAAGCAATCTACAGATTGAATGCAATCCCCATCAAAATTCCAAATCAATTCTTCACAGACTTAGAAAGAGCAATTTGCAAATTCATCTGGAATAACAAAAAACCTAGAATAGCAAAAACTATTCTCAACAATAAAAGAACCTCTGGTGGAATCACTGTCCCAGACCTTAAGCTGTACTCCAGAGCAATTGTGAAAAAAACTGCATGGTATTGGTATAGTGACAGGCAGAAGGTTTATAAAAAGCAAAAATTATTTCTTATAGCAGAAGAATTTTGGAAAGATGAGGTCAAAATGCTGGCAGCTTTAATGTCTTGGCATCCTAAGGACTCTATAAATTCAGGGATTCCATTTATGAAGACCCCATACCACATCTAGTCATCTTACTTCTGAACACAATCATATCAAGGATTACATTTCAATGTAAGGATTTTGATGGGACATAATAGTGCAGTTTATAACAGAATAGTTTCCATTTTCGTGAGTTAATATTATGTTCGGGAAATCAGCATGATTGCACTTTATAAGGAAAGAAGGAATTTGTATGGGGGTAACAACTTCTCACCTATCAAGTACTCCCGTAGCAATGGCTTACTTTAGGTTTATTTACAAGCTCATAGCATAACGATTTGTTATGTTAAAATAAATCCAATTGAACAGCAAAGTCATTCCAACGAGTCAGCTGAGTTAAGGCTCACAAAAAGCTGTCACAGGCTAGTTTCTACATCCTGTTTGGCACCTGGTTTGTTTTAAAGTTTAATTCTGCATTAAGAATATTGTGACTCATGCTGAGGGGGAAAGTAAAAATGAGATGATTAAAACAAATTATCATGTGCAGCTCAATACCAGGATGTACCTGGGGATGGGCATCTTTGGTGAAATTGTCACTGTGTGTGCATTTAATCACGCTTAAGAAAATTAAGGTGACTCTGCTCTCTGCGGATGGTTTGGTGTCATGGAATTTCTGCCATGCTTGCCAATGCTGGCTCTCAGCTATGGCTGTGCACTCTGTGGATGGTTTAGTGACATGGGATTTCTGCTCTCTGTGGATGGTTTAGTGCCGTGGGATTTCTGCCATGCTTGCACGCTGGCACTCAGCTATGACTGTGCTATGTCTTTCTTATTTTCTAAGGCAGGTGACATGCATGTTTCTCAGTTATTAATGCTTTACAAGCATGTCCCTTTATAAACCAAAGTTAGAAGACAAGTTTGGTCACCTCGGACTCACTCTTGCATCAGGTCCTGAGACCTTAGCACAGCTGATGCCATATTAGAGAAACCATTATAACCTTAGTTCTCAGCACATCTGCCCCAAATCCTGTCAAAAATGAGGGAGGGAGGGAAGGAGAGAGGAAGGGAAGGAAGGAGGGAGAGAGGAAGGGGGAGAGAGATAGGGGTAGGGGGAAGGAAAGAGAGAGAACTTAATCCATATTCCAGAATCCAGGAAACTCCCTAGTGCCCTAACCTTGCTTTCTGACTTCTGTGCTTTAACTTCTTGCTGACTGTTCTTGCTGACCAAGGGGTGTCAATGACAATGCTGTTCTATCAACAGTGAAGCTCCTGACTGCATGATTTGAGCAGGTTCCCTGTGCAGCTCTTGGCCAGCAATAGACTTAGTATTCGCCTTTTAGATTGTCCGTGTGTCTTCTGGTGGAATTATCTCAGAAGGTTCCAACCTAGGCTATTGCAGCACTGTCCTGGTCAGAAAGATCTGACAGGAGCAAGGAGTGGTAGGTGAGTTTCTAAAAGTCAGTCTCGTAGCCCCTCTCACAGAAAACTCTACCAGTAGTCTTTGCAGAAAGCACTTTATACCTATATAAATTAACCCAAGGGAAGGATTCATATCAACCTGTTTCTGACACAGAATATGACTTGACCAATGTCTAGGAGACTTATTGTCCCCACTAACACATAGTAAGCCTCCCATATGTGGCATAGTGCCTCCTATGCATGGCCAATTTTGAACAACTGGATTCACCCAATTGAGGTGAGTTAAACTAATTAAAGTTGAGGTGAATTAAATTAATCTTTAACAAAGACAAACATAATTCTTGAATGTTTCAAAAGGCAAAATTACACTTTGCTGAGAGCTAGCTAAATGCTGTGTTGAATCAACACAGATAAGCAGTGTGTAGATAGTGCAGTGGGTACCACTGGCAGTCCAGAGGGCGGTAAATTGTATGGGAAGATGTATATATGTGATATGTAGCCTTATACCATTACATAAGGAGCTTGGGTGTTTCTGGATTTTGGTGTTTATCTGCGGTGGGTGGTAGTCACAGAACCAGTCCCTCTTAGAAGAAGAAATGGAATTCCAAGATTGAATTGACTAGGTCAGTCTCAATATTCATCTACAGTGCCTTCAAAAATACTGTTTTGCAAAGGCTTCTCGGAGCTATAACAGGACTGACAGGAGACAAGTAGGGAAGGGGACAAATGAAACACTAGGAGTTGATTTTTACATACAGCTTCTATGTAAAAGATAGTTCTTTTTGTTCATCCCAACAGTCAAGGTTAGCTGTGATTATAGCTTCATAAATCTCAAGATGGGGCAACTGGTTTGATTGGCACCTAGGACATTGCCACCAAGCAGCCTTTAAGAATTGAGCTAGTGGCACCAAGATACTGACCCATGTCAAGAGCCAAGGCATAGAGATTTGAAATACGCACAAAACTTGCTGTGGTATTTGGCATGCTGGCGCCCATAAAAATGGACTCTTCTACAGTTTTGCCACATCAACAAGGTATCAAGAGCATACAGCACAGAGTGGCCCCAGTTGTCTGCAGAGGGAATTGGTGTGTGTGGAGTGTTGGATGCTGCACCAGTTCCTCCTTCATGACGGGTTGACTTTATGGCAAGGCTGCTGCACTGAAGTCAAGATGACTCCGGGAAGAAGTGGTGTTTGCTAGTCTTTCACAGAATGTGGATTTTACGAAGGTGGTTAAGACCTAAAGCAAAGTCAATTGTGTAAAGCTGGGATGCAGAGAAAGGCTGTGCTCAGGGAGGGGTGGTGTCTCCTTGGGCTGTATATGAACCATGTGAAGGTTTTTGAAGGTTGAAGTTCCATGCCTTGATTTAGGGATTCTGATCTAACTTGTCTGATCTAACTAGTCTTGCGTACTTCCCAGGCATCAGGAATATTTGAGTCTTTCCATATAACCCCAGTATGCACTGACGGCAGCAAAGAACTTCCCATCCGTCCTAGCGTACCACAGTGAAATCCACACAACATCCCAGCCTCATTTTGGGTCTTCTGAGGGAGTCATGCTATTTCTTATTTGTTCTCCAATTATTCCCATGGCCAATCAAGTCCCCCCAGAGCTGGCAGTGGGCCACTGTCACCATGTGTCATGCCATGTGGGCCACTGTCACCATATGTCATGCCGTGTGGCGGGTTTTTTCTTTTCCCCTTCTGTTGCTGTCGCCCAGCTCCTTCCTTTACTCTCAGAACAAGATGGTTGGCCCATGGCCTGAATACCTCGGAGAAACTATCAAGTCTCTCCCTTGGCCTGAAACCAAGCCTGGCATTCCACAGTGTGTAGAGACCATGGGGAACGTTTGTCTGCTCGGGTTGCAGGAACAGTGGCATCCCCTGGCATGTAAAAGCAAGGGGCCTGGAAATCCTTAAAACAGTTCCAGATGGTAGACAAATTGTATCTGGCCTTTGGTCTCTCCTACACCCGGCCCTCACACCCTAGTCATTCAGCAACTGTGTCCTTAACTGAGCCCCAAGAGAAGGAATTTGCTTCAGCCCATGGGAGACAGAGGAAGCTGGGGATGGGGATGGCTGCCATGCTTTTGAATGATAGATAGATACAGAGATAGATACAGAGATTGGGCGGTTGCGGATATGTGATGGAAGGCACCTGGAGTGACCATCATGAGCAAAGCACAGAGGTGAGGAGTCACACTACAACTTAGGAACCCCACTGAGGAAAAGCGGGCTAGAAGCAGCGATTCCTCAGGATGAACTGGGTCACGCCGCAGTAACAGTCCTTCCAGGTCTCAGTGGCAACGCTCTATTTCTCACTGTTACACCACGGGTCAAGTGGGGACTCTGCTCTATGCTGTCCTGAGTCACAATGACGAGCCTTCTACTTCTGGATTATCCACATCTACGGTGGGAGAGGTTCGAAAATGAGGAGTTCTCGGCTTTTATTGGCTCCTTCTCCTGTAGGGAGTCATGGTGTTTCTTATTTGTTCTCAAATTATTCCCATGGCCAATCAAGTCCCTCCAGACTGGGAGTGACACATCACTATGGTCACGCTACTGACCAGAGCTAGCTGTATGGCAGTGTCTTCCCTGAAGTACAAGCCTCCCATGGGCCCAGATGGAGAGAAACTGCAACCGTGGGGGAAGGGGGCGGGGCTTAGGTATCCCACCAGGGAGACACACAGTTAGAAGTGGGGTTAGGCCGGAGGTGGTGGCACACGCCTTTAATCCCAGCACTTGGGAGGCAGAGGCAGGTGGATTTCTGAGTTCGAGGCCAGCCTGGTCTACAGAGTGAGTTCCAGGACAGCCAGGGCTAAACAGAGAAACCCTGTCTTGAAAAACCAAAAAAAAAAAAAAAAAAAGAAAAGAAAAAAAAAAAGAAAGAAAGCAAGCCGAGCATGCTAGCTTACTTACCTGGAAGAGTCTTCCCTCCTTCTGTTTTTCAGACATGTCCTTTACAGAGAAGGCACGATCTTTACATCCTCTCTGCTTTGGAAGAGGTCTGTCCTGGATTCCAAAGCCCACCCCACGGCCCACCATTGGCCTTTCAGTATTGGAAAGTAAATGCAGATCGAGGGTTTACTGGTTATCTCCTTGGCTCAGATCTAAGCTCTGTGTTCTGATTCATTATGTCGGGAAGAAACCCCTTGTGCTCACCCTCACATGAACTCTGAATCCACTTGTCAATTAATCTGCTCCCCATATAGTAGGCAGAGAGATGGGATCCCTGGGCAGAGTGTTTCCTCCTTCCCGTGGAAGGAGACAGAGCCCTCAGGAGGCAGGCATAAAAACTTGTGGACAGACAGAAACAGTGAGAAAAATAAAAGCAATAGAAAGAGTTAGGGGCTGGGCAGTGGTGGTGCACACCTTTATTCCCAGCACTTGGGAGGCAGAGGCAGGTGGATTTCTGAGTCCAAGGCCAGCCTGGTCTACAGAGTGAGTTCCAGGACAGCCAGGGCTATACAGAGAAACCCTGTCTGGAAAAACCGAAAAACCAATATGTATATTGGTTTTTATATATTTTTTATATATTTTATATATATAAAATTAGGGATCGTGCTGAAGAGATGTCTCAGCAGATGAAGGCATTTACCTCTAAGGCTGGCCACCTGAGCACCTGAGGTTGATCCCTGGGACATACATGGAGAAAACAGGCTCCTTCACATTGTCATCTGACCTCCATATGAACGCCATGGCATGGACACCCCAGCCAGAAGGACGAGTGCAGCGTAGCAAGATACACTAAAAGAGAGATGACAGGTAACTTTTACAGTACATTGTCGACAAGATTATTATTATTATTTTTTAGCATCAATTACTTTTGCTCATCTCTTCTTGTGTTTATGAATTAATCTTTATGCACAAATGCATGTATCAAGTATGGTATATGTAAGGTTTGGCACTATTTTTGGTTTCAGGCATCAGCTACACATATTTAAATGTTGCGGCGGACAATGATTACGCGTCACTCGAGGAATTCTTCCAGCGCTCCTTTATTGTGTTACAGCTCTTCCAGGTTTCTTGCTCGTGAAGACGAAGACGACGAAGACCCAGAGCCCCGAAAAACTGCTGCTTATATAGGGCTCTAGGGGGCGTGTGATTGGTTCACAAAAGGCACCTCATTTACATAGGTGCAATGATTGGTCAAAGCCAAGCACATGCGCAGTGATTGGTCAGAGCCAAACGCATGCGCAGTCGCCATTTTGCGCATGCGCAGTCGCCATTTTGCGCATGCGCAGTCGCTTGCGCATGCGCAGTGGAGAGAGCGCAAAGCGGCGCGGCCGCCATCTTGCCCGGCGGGACCGGGGCCCGCCCTGGCCCCGCGGTTGTCCAGCGGGACCGGGGCCACCCGCCGCGTTTCCGCTGCGCACCCGGCCGCCGCTGCTCCACGGCGGGACCGGGCCGCCCGCCGCTGCTCTGCGGCGGGACCGGGGCCGCCCGCCGCGTTTCCGCGGCGCGCCCGGGGCGGCTTCCCACAAAATGTGTCCCCCATGAGTCAGAGGACACTAATGTTGCAGAGGGTGGAATGTGGGAGTAAAAAGGGAAGTACATGCACATGTGTGTGTGTGTGTGTGTGTGTGTGTGTGTGTGTGTATGTGTGTGTGTGTGTGAGAGAGAGTGCATGAGTGTGTGGTGTGTGCATATGTGAGAGAAAGTATACATGAGTGAGTATGTGTGGTGTGTGTGAGTGTGTGTGTATGAGAGAGTGTGTATATGAGTGAGTGTGTATGGTGTATGTATATGTGTGTGTGAGAGTGTGCATGAGTATATGTGTGCATGTGTGCATGTGTGTGTGTGTGTGCATGCATGCACACCACTCCGGCACCCTGTTAGCAGCAGGATCTAGTATAGAAACCAGATCTCCACAGTTCACCTCTGTCTGCTCCACCTCACACCTCCAGGATCCGAGGACATCAGAGTAGTAAATCAAAGTCCCAGAGCTCCTGGGACAGACAGATGAATTCTCCATGGGAAACGCTGTGTGATTGATCCCAGCAAAGAGAGTCCTGGCTGCTTTGACCACCTAGTTTCTCATGGAGAAGTTGCTACCGATGTGAGCTATGTGTGCAGGCACCAGGACTTCTGAAAGTTTGAAAGCTAAGTATCACTTCTTCCCAAGTTCTTTCCTTTTCCCAGGTGCCTGTAACGACCAGTTCTTCACAATACGGATTTAGTGTTTCCACCTTGGTGCATGGGGCTAATATATTCCTTCATGGCTTTCTGTCTTTAGTCCCTTGTGCAATGTGCCCTGGGAATTTTTAATAAACGTTTTTATTATTTTCATCCTCACTGGGCTGGCTTTTATTACCGTTATCATTCCAATTGCTCAACTTCCTGAGGCTTCCCTGGGTCATATCCTCTCCATTGGCTTGCAGTTGATTATTCTGACAATCTTAAACTGCAGTGATTCAGAAGGATGAAGCGTACTGCTTTGTGTCACGCCTTAGGTTGGGGCATGCATGCATTGTCTAAGAGTCCCTTAATATTGGTGGCATTAATTTTGTTTTCAAGTCAGAGTTGTAGAAATGGGTCAGTTTTAAGCTCTTTACATATTTTAAATATTAATCTTCCATCAGGTATAAGGATAGCAAGATTTCCTATCATATGGTCTATCCACACTACTTCTGGAGAGGTAGCTCAAGGGCAGGGCTACTTTTATATCCACGTGTATTGTATCTATTCCAAACAGCCCAGTTATGAAGTAGCCTAAGTGTTCATCAACAGATTAACAGAAAAAGAAAAAAATGTGCACCAGTTTTATTTTATTTGTAGGTTCTAGATGTCATGTAGCTCATATACACACATGCATGCATACACACACCATACACACGCACTCACACACACATACACACATACACCACACACTCACATGTACACACCACACACTTGAACACACACACACACACACACACACACACTCCATACTCACACATACATGCACACATACACGCACCCATGCAGGCACTGGGGCAGCCCTACAGAGATGCCTAGAATTGAGACAAGGTGTCTTTTGTTAATCTGTCAGTGCACAGGCAGCAGATGGGTAGGGGCTACGTCAGAGCAGAGGACAAGATGTTGGCGGAAGCAACTGTTTTCTGTGGTCCTCAGTACCTAAAGAGAGGTGCCTGCGAGTTCGCAGGTGACACTTCTAAGCTGAGGTAGAAGGGTAGTTTCCAGAAGTGGTGGCCTGGGTGTTTCACCCCAGCATTTCCTACACTGGGCTTTTCTTATGTATCAAATCATTAGAACTGCTGAAAATGTTGTCTGGATTCTTTTCTAGAAAAATGATCATAAAAGAATAGTCACATTCACTTTCTGGGACTGCTGCAACAACAAACCATGGATCCATGACTTTTCTCATCAATGTGACAAAATACTTGACCAAATCAACTTAAGACAGGAGTGGCTTATCTTGGTTCACAGTCCACTCCACGATGGTGGATGAGGCATGGTGGCAGGCTTATTCAGCTGCTTGTTAAACTGTATCTGGATTCTGAAAGCAGAGAGAAACAAATGACTAGTGCTCATCTCTCTCTCTCTCTCCTCTCTCTCTCTCTCGTGTGCATGTGTGCATGTGTCTGTGTGTGCTCATGCAAGCATAGATGCACAGATATGTGCATGTATGTAGAAGACAGAGGACAGCCTAGGGTGTCCTCAGGCATCTTCCACCTTTTGTTTGAGGCAAGATCTCTCATTGGCAAGTAACATTCCCACAGCAGCCAGGAGTCCCCAGGAGTTGGGATTACTACACCATTCTTAGCTTCTTACATGGATTTGGGGATTTGAAGTCAGGTCCTTGCACTTGCAAGACAAGTGCCTTACCAATGGAGCCATCTCCCTGACTGATTTTCTCCTTTTTATTCATCTCAAGACACCATTCAATCATTGATGCCACCTACATCCAGGTGAGTGTTCTTAGTTAAACCTTTCTGGAAAGATCCTTATAGATGCACTCACAGGTGTGGCTCCATGGCGATTCTAAACTCCATCATGTTGACAATGAAAATGGAACTACCATGTACTACAAACTTGCTGACCCAAAACAGTAGAAATGTATCCTCTCTCAGTTTTTAAAGGCTGTAAGGAAAAACCAAGCTTCCAGCCCAACTCTGCTCTCTCTCCAGGTGTCAGGGGAGGCTTTCGTTTACTCTGGCTTCTGCCTCTTCATTGCCAGTAACCCATGGGGTTTTGTAGTTGATTCATTCTGCTTCTGCCTGTAATCCTGCATCTTCCTGTTTGCCTAGGTGTCCAAAATCCCCTCTTCCAATAAGGATACCAGCCACTGGATTCAGCTACACCTGGATCTACAGTGTTCTCTTATTAATTTAATTGATGTACAGAGACTCTACTCCTGTCAAGTCATATTTGTGGACACATAGTTACTCCTGTACTGGCAGACCATCTAGGATGTATCCCTACCCACCTCACAGAGACATCACTGATACATTGATGCACTTACCTGGACAGTTCTTTCCTAGTTGTTTGTGGTAACAGCCTTACAGTCTCTCATTATTCCAGGTGAACTTTTCTAAGATCCACTTGGATCATGTGACTCTGCCACTCAGAATCCACCAGCAGCTTTTGGTTTCGTACATAATCAATACATACTCTGCTGTGTTATATTTGAGGTCCCATGTGGGAATATATGTTCTCACTGATCTATGTAGCCTCTTTTGTGATTGTGTTTGCATCTAAATTTTGTTCAGTTATAAGTACCTAGAACATACCATGCCATCAATAAATGGCAGCTCTCCATGCTGTAGTTTATAGATTTTTTTTTCCTTATGACCTTCCGATGAGAATGCCAGAAAAAAGTGATGACACCAAGCTAGCCAGTGATGTCACCAAGACTCACACTCAGATTTCTGGCATCAATGATAGTCCTCTCTGGTGAGTCAGGTCTGCCATTTGTGCTTACAAACTTGGCCTTTTGTGTATTTAAACTCATCATGAATTTCTTAATCTATGACTGATACAAGCAACAAATACTGACTGGAGGGGAAAGAAGTGCCTTGTGTTAAGAAGAAGCAGAGATAACTGTTGATGAGAAAATAGATTTCCCACATGCAACTCACTTAGAGTAGCATAACAGCACATCTTGGCTGTGGCACACCTCTCAGTAACTGTCCCTCCTTAAAAGACAGGTGTGTATCAGTAACCATTCCTCTGCATGTCAGAGAGACACTCCTGCACCTGAGAACTGAGTGTAGGTAAGAGCCTATGCCTGCTTCTTCAAGATACAGCTATGTGAGTCAGAGGTGCTGTACCACTAGTTACAGAGGTTTCCATGGCAACCCCATCCATCCTGAACAGCACTGCTAAGTGGTGACCTTGAAACAACACCCATCAGAGAGAGATCCTCAGCCCATAGAGTTGGCTCCCTTTTAGGCTTCTTTTCTATATCTTTAAGTATAAAGGAGAAACAGTTCTGAGAGAACTGAAAATACAGCTTTCCAGCTGATTTCTGCGACCCACCTCTTTCCTATGACCTAAATAATCATCCCTTATTTTACATCTTAATTCTATTTATCCTTGGTAGAAGCAGCTACAAAGATTTTGCCCACAGGAAAGAAATGTTTCTGTAAATCACTTCTAGAAAAATCAGGCCAAGGTCATCAAACATAAGAACTAGGAAGCTGGGCAGTTTTTAGACAAACAGGAGAGCATAGATCTAGAACACCAGAGTGACAAGCAGGAGAGCAT
>JADRCC010259099.1:2048-14344 GCA_019843855.1 Hylomyscus alleni | reverse complement strand
TTTTTTTTTTTGTTCTAACATAATTGCATTATTTTTCACTCATGAAAATCCTCACCTGTGGACAAATACAGCCAAGTTTGGTAATTCCGTTCACTCACAGTTGTCTCACAATTTCTATGATGCTTAGAAAAGAAACTAACGTGTACTTACTTCAGCTTCAAAGCCTAGACCTAATTTATTCAGTTTCGGAGTCTGCTTGCTGATGTTAACTTCCCAGGGAACATTCTCAGATGTGAGCAAAAGAGAGTTCAGAAGTGAACTGAGTGTTAGTCAGAAAGGCCCACCTGATGCAACCCCTCGTGTCTCCACCTTACTTGCGTGGTTTCTCTTTCCCTATGACAGAGCCACCATGACAAAACTGGGTCTACTCACTGTGTGTTTCCCTGTGCAGCTGTTTAATGTTTTGCCTTCTGAAAACCCAGAGGAAATGGATCAGCCAATAGTGTTGCATGACTATAGTCCTAGCACTAGGAAGCAAAGACAAAAAGGACAGTTTGAGACCAGCCTGAACAACAGTAACAGGACCTTGTCTCACTCAGAAGATAATGAAAGGAGGGAAGGAGGGAGGGAAGGAGGAAGGAAAGAGATGTATTAACCCACCGGAGCACAGATCTCCCCATTTGTAACTAGAAGATGCCTTACGCCCGGGACATTTTCCACTCCCCACCCCCCCACACACAGAGGAGGGAATGTCTGATTCACTACTGAGCAATGTATCAGCTTCCTCTGCATGTGTCTTCCTCTCCGTCCACATTCTGACTGCCTGGACAGGTTCATCCTTTCCAATCTCTGATGTGAATGTAGCAGGAAAGGGTTGCTAGGCTTAATTTATTTTAACTCACATATACGGAAAGATGTGAGCCGTGGATTTATTTTATTCACTGTTCCTGGCTTAACTGAACAAAATCTGGTAGGGCATCTACGCGATCTGAATTATAAACTTCCATTCATCTATTAGAAAAGGGAAAAAATTCCCTGCTTTTGGTTTCAAGCCTTTTAGCATGTTCTTAACAATGGGGAATTTCAACCTCCACATTCCCAAGGATAATGAAATGTTCTTGTATGAGCGACCATTTATTAATGGGGTAGAAGCCTGTCCATCAATCGGGACTCTGACAATTCAATGAATGTTCTGAATGGTATTTTTCTTTACAACGTGCACAATAGTAAAACAAATGTCCATTTATTCTTTTTCCCAGAAGTTTCATGTTGTCAGCCATTCTTATAAGAACAAAAATGTTTGCTAACAGATTATGAATTTATGAGACAAAATCTTAAGGCTGGCATGGTATTCCATTCTTTTCATCTTTACTGTTGCCATATCAGGCTTGGGCAATGATCTTAATCATATATTGAAAGGAAAATGCACAATTGGCTTTTTTTCTTAGGCTAGAAGTCTGTCACTTTCAACTTCTAAAATGTTGATCAGGAGAAGGGCTAAGATAACTGCATAAATATCAGAACAAAAACACCAGCTCTCTCTGGTCAAACATTTGTATAATATGCCAGAAGGGATGGCTTTAAACCCGTTCATTATACAGGGCTCTAGTCCCATTCTGTACTGGCTGGTTTTGTGTGTCAACTTGACACAGGCTGGAGTTATCACAGAGAAGGGAGCTTCAGTTGGGGAAGTGCCTCCATGAGATCCAACTGTGGGGCATTTTCTCAATTAGTGATCAAGGGGGTAGGGCCCCTTGTGGGTGGTGCCATCCCTGGGCTGGAAGCCTTGGGTTCTATAAGAGAGCAGACTGAGCAAGCCAGGAGAAGCAAGCCAGCAAGGAACATCCCTCCATGGCCTCTGCATCAGCTCCTGCTTCCTGACCTGCTTGAGTTCCAGTCCTGACTTCCTCTGGTGATCAACAGCCAGGTGGAAGTAAGCTGAATAAACCCTTTCCTCCCCAACTTGCTTCTTGGTCATGACGTTTGTGCAGGAATGGAAACCCTGACTAAGACACATTCATTATAACACTTGTATGTTATTCTAGTGCCAAGTTTAACTTGATTGCTTCTATAGCCATTTATATCTGAATCTTTAAAAAATATACAGATCTTTTTATGAAATTCTATATAATGTACAAATTGCTGTCGCCATTACAACTCTTTAAAAGAAAGTTTATGCCCTTTGACAGTTACACCTTCATATGATTTTTAAATCAATTCATGCGTTCAATTACCCTATTGACCATATTTAAAACTACATGTTTTGGGTATATAATAGGAGTGAAAACAAAGTAAAAGTAGGAAATTGTGCAGTCTGCAAATGTGTACCTGTTAGGGAAACAAACTCTTAAAAAAAAATGGAGTCAGGCCTAGTGGTATGTGTCTTAGTCCTAGCTATGGAGGAAGCTGAAATAGAGAGAGCTCAAGTTAACGTCTGCCTGGACCACAGAGAACTTTCGAAGACAGCGTAGACAACACAGCAAGCCTGTCTGGAAACAGATAAAGGGTTGGGGTTGTAGCTACATCTTAGAACACTTGCCTTTCATATACAAGGCATTTGGTTCAAATTCCGGTACAAATAAATAAATTAATTAGTAAGGAAGGAAAGCAAGAAAGCAGGCAAGCAGAAGACAGAAAATTGTTTTTCTCCCAAGATAAATAGAACCTACCCAAGTCTTTTTGTTCCAACTTATGTTGGTTTCAAAAGCTAGTCCCTCCTTTATTTTTCTCTACGTGTTTACCACTAGGATTGCAGTTTAAATACATCCACGGGACGTATTTACACTAAAAAAAGAATCCAGTATTTGAGATTCAAAAGTAATGGGGTCTCCTACATCTTCACTTCCTAAATCTCTGTGGGGATATGGGCTTACTCTTTAAACTAATGGTTCCTGTTTGCCTCTTACTGTAGCCCCTGTCTTGGAAGAACTTTAAGGACTTCAAAAAAACTTGAAACTGAGTTAGAGGAAAACCACAAGATGGCCAGGGATGGGGAAATAACAAATAGTCTATTTAACTTGTAGAGAGAAGGAAGGAATGAAACCCTGGGCAGGTATTCAGAGTGGTCTCTCCCAGAGCCCTGGCCAACTTCCTCATTTCTACTGAAAGCTGGCCCGAACTAGCTGAGGCACAACTTGGGATATTAAGCAGAGGCATTATGTTTACTAGGGGTTAGTGTGCGCTGCGTAAATGAATGCCAGCGTAGCCTGTAATTTATTTAAGACCCTCATGGCAAATCCATAAGGTGGAAACAAAAGAAAAGCCTCAGGCCAGCCCGTATGAAAAGGCAAAAAGCACATCCATGTCCATCTAGCACCTAAGCTCCTTCCACTCACTCTCCCCTCCACACCCTACCTCTTTTCCAGAATGTTCTATGCCGTGTCAGAGTGTCACGAAGGTACTTTGGGACTAACTAATCTTTATATGTTAAAAATAAGACTGTCTTGTGGGAATTCTGGACTATTTGCCTAGGACCCTACAGAAAGCAGTTGGCGGGGCTGTAAAATCTAGAAGCTTTCTTCTGTCCCTTTAACCCACTATTGGAAATCACTGTTGTGAGAGTCTCTTGGACTTGGGATGTCAGTCTCTGTCAGATCAATTGGCTAGTATATTTAAGGCCTTGGATCAATCTCTCTGAGGGAAGGGAAGGAGGAAAAAATGGAAAAAGTTAAAAGAAAGGGAGAGGAGAAGGGAGGAGAGGAGAGAAAAGTTTAGGCAGGGAGTAATGCCAACCCCTAGATACTCTCACAATGGTGAGCGCCAGTGGTGGTTAAAGGGACAGAGGGAAGCTTCCAGATTTTCCACCACTCTTCTTTCTGATCGTACTTAAAGGGTTAAACTGCACTGGAAAGAATTTTGATAAGGCTATTGCCTTTATTATTATATATACTGTGGTTAATCTAGAGGCTTAGGGGGAAATCCAGAAAAAAAAAGTTGTAGCAAAATGGTTTCTCAACAGTTCTGTGACTTCCTTTACATTTTGGTTTAGGCTACAGATTTAAGGTACGGAGTTTAATCTGCTGTCTTCAAACCAGCAGAACTTCTCAGTATCTGGACAACTGACTGTCATGTAATGGATGCTTACAAATATCTCTTCAGTATTGTGTAACGCCATGTACTGTGCCTGGTTTCAAAACCAGTATTTGAAATGTCATTAGAAATTTCTTTCTCCCCCTCTTTTTTTTTTTTACTTATTGATCATTTTATTTGTATACCTTTTAAATGTTATCCTCCTTCGTGGTCTCCCCTCTATAAACCCCATACTCCTCCCCTTTGCCTCTAAGAGGGTGCTCTCTGACCCACCCACTCACTCCTGTCTCACCCTCTAGCATCCCCCTTCTCTGGGGCATCAAGCCTCCACAGGACCAAGCACCCCCCCCTCCCAGTGATGCCAATAAGGCAGTTCTCTGCTATATATGCCAATAAGGCAGTTCTCTGCTATATATGCAGCTGGAGCCATGGGTCCCTCCATGTACTCTCTTTGGTTGATGGGTTAGTCCCTGGGGGCGCTGAGAGGCCTGGTTAATTGATATTGTTCTTCCTGTAAGGTCGAGATCCCCTTCAGCTCCTTCAGTCCTTCCCCTAACTCTTCCATTGGGGTCTCTGGGCTCAGTCCAGTGGTTAGCTGTGAGTATCTGCATCTGTCTTAGTCAGGTGCTGGCAGAGCCTCTCAGAGGACAGCCATCCCAGGCTCCTATCTGCAAGCACATGCTAGCATCAGCAAGTGTTGGTTGGGGTCTGGGGTCAGTGGATGGAATGGACCACATGGTGAGGCAGTCTCTGAAGGGCCTTTTCTTCAGCCTCTGCTCCATTTTTGTCCCTGCATTCCCTTTAGACAGGGACAATTCAGGATTAAAAATTTTTCGATAGGTGGGTGGCCCCATCCCTCTATTGGGGGCCATGTCTGTCTACTGGAGGTGGTTTCTTTAGGTTCTATCTCCCTGCAATAGGGTATTTTAGCTAATATCATCCCCATTGGGTCTTGGGAGCCTCTCAAATCTCTGGCGTCTGGAACTTTCCAGTGGTTCCCTATATTCCTCACCCCCCAGTACTACTTATTTCTATTCATGAGAATTGGGTCACTATAATTTTATTATTATGATCCTTCGTTTTCTTGTCTGGTAGAGTTGACACACGCATAGTATTTGTGCGGAGGTTGGAAGTCAACCTTGGAATTGGTCCTAGTTATTTATCTTCTTTGAGATAGGGTCTCTTTTTTGTTTATTGCTGTGTATGCCCAGCTAGCTGGACACCCACTTCTGAATATTCTTGTGTCTCCACTTCCTGTCTTGTAGCAGGGTCTCTGGGAATTACAGACATGCTTGTTACCTCAGCACTTTATAAGAGTGCTAGGAATCCCCTAAGGTCCTCACACATGCATGGCAAGCCCGCCCTTTGCCTCCTGAGCCATCTAGAAACCTCCTTTTAAAGCTAATGGAAAGAATATCAATCTATAGAGGACTATGATTATTCCTGGGGATGTCATTCTTGCAAACCCTCTTAGATGGAGCAGTGATTGTTTTTATGGTCTAACTTCCACAACGTGGCATCTCAGCCATCTTCCAGAACAACAAATTCTCTTTATATAATTAAACATACTGAAATCTTTTAGCGTTTCATATGTCAAGTCGTTGTGTGGATACATTATTTCCATCTTGAGCTCATGCTACATATTCTACTTCAGAAACACATAGTAGGAGTAAGATCAAAAGTGTACCACCTTAGCAGTCTGAGCTGATGACCATGTTTCCGGGATGCCAAGTGAGGCATTTATGAGTAATTGTTCAAAAACACAGAGAAATCATTTTGTCCCGTTTATTTGAATATCTTAAATAGTCCACAGCCATGCCACCCTGAACGTGCCTGATCTTCTGTGAGAACTTTATGTATTTTGTGCATTTGACCTTGTGTATAAGTCCGTAAGTAATTTTTTTTTTTTTACTGGATATTGTTTGCTTGTGATTTGCAAGGAATAAAGGAATCGCTATGAAACTGCTGACCAAAAAAGGAGGAATGAAAGAAACAATTGTACTGGCTCCTGTAAGCTTAGAACATGGTGGGATACAGATAGCCAACGGTTAGGGAGAACCTCCGTCTCTCCGTGGTTAAGCCCTCCTGCCTGCAGCATCAGCTTCACACTCAGGCTGGCTCTCCCCGCCACGCGGCAGCAAAGATGGTCTTCCGAGACGCCAGGGTGCTATCATCTGTATGTTTGGAATCTCTGAACCTGAGTGATTCTCTGCCAGCATCCATATGGTTGTCCTTGCTTTGGTCAGATGTTCACCCCGACTGAGCACTGGCTCAGAAGACTAGAGCTCACTGGAAAGCCAGTCTGATGAGCATCCTCTTCCTGCAGCGAGAAGTGAAGCATCATGATTGATAGGCAGTCTCAGTAGATGGCGTAGTGAGGGTTTTCAAAAGAACTGCCAGAGGAAGAAACAATAGGAGGTGAGCAGATATGAATAAGTGTTCACTTAAGCACTATGCCTTTTGAATACAACCTTTTCCCTAGAACTGTGACCGATTAAGAACGGTTCAGACAAGCGTCGTGTATTTTTAAAAATTTAGAAATGCTGAGGGGACCTTGATTCTATGTGTACCTTTAGCTAACATTTCATTCTCTTTGAACACCCATGTCATCTGAAAAAAAAATCAGAATAATATTTGCCTCATGACTATAATTAGGAAAGATTATATAACTGAGTATATCGTGTAAACCAGAAGGTGCTTTCAACAGAGTAATGTATCATGTGACTTCTGAGAAAAATCGGTCCCTAAAGCAAAGTTAATTGTGTCAAAGTTTATGAAGTTTTTACTCCTTTAAGAAAAAAAAAAATGTCCCATTACACCTGCTGAAAACTTCCCTGAGGAAGAAGTCCTTAAATACAACACCGTGCTTCTGCTGCTGATAGAATTGTCGGCAGGCACAGATGCTGCTCAGGACAAACCTAGAGAATCCTCCATATTGCTAGATTTGGGAGGAATGCTGTGACCAAATCAAGATATTTCACTAAGAACCCTAGAAATGAATAGGTAGTAGAGAAGAGTTGAATGGCGGGTCGAAAGGTTGGACTGAGCCCAAAGTCATAGTTAACAGGCAGTCTTTCACGGAGAGACTTCTAAATACCACAAACTTAATGACCAAGATGGCACAGAGGTGCTCACCCCCTGGAAATGTTTGTCCAGTGAGTGTATTCTTGCTACCAACGGCAGAGAAATAAGGAAATGTTTTCTAGGTGATTCGGTTTCATCTACTATGTGCACATTTCAAGGGAATGAATTAGTCACTCTGTTTGAATCATCTTTGCATGTTTTATTTCGTCAAAAAAATCAGTTAAATGGCTAGCACTATTTCAAAAAGAAAAAAAAGGGGGGACAGAAGTGGGGAGAAAGAAAGGCATTCTGTGTTGAAGTCTGATTCAGACACATCACAGGATTCAATGGATCAAGGCAGAAATTATGGACGTGAGAATATTTCTGAAGCCACTGCCATCATAGACATTAAAATCTCTGGCATAGCCTGGTTTGGCATAGAGCTAGGGGAGAAAGTTGGAGTCGTGAGGTGAACATGATTCTCATATATTCAGGTGGATGGCATCGGAGTGATGGGTAATTGTAGAAAAGCAGTCCCAGAGGTCAGAATTGTTACAGTTGGAACATACTTTGGAGTAGATTGGTTCATTTCAGGAATGCCAGTAAATATTTCATAACCATCCCCGGGTGGGAGGACAAAGCTCTAACGTGCAATATTTGCCAATTCCTATGAAATAACACTCCCATCATGCTGACTTTTGGTTGTCAAGATAAGGTCATTGAAAGATAAGTCGTGAAGAAACTCACAAAATAGGTGTAACTAAGCCAGTATCAGGGGACTTAAGCATGCTGCTGATTCAAAACTCACTCTACAACTGGAAACATGCTGAAGCCCAAGAAGTTAAGTGACTTACTTTGGGTCATACAGCTTAGCTCCACTGCCACAACTGAAGCTAGATTCTGCTACTCGAGATTATGAGTGCGTTTCGAGGAAAAAGCACTGTAATTGACTGCTAAGTCCACTTAACTCTATAGCCTGGTTACATTTCCCTTCTTTGAACTTCTCACCTTGAGTTTCAACTGCTGTGTGGCTGCCTCTCCTTCCCACCAGTCTGCGTTCTCACTGACAGTTAGAAAGCAATTTAACCATCTTAGACTCCCCAGTCCTCTTCTTGGTATTTGAAACATCATAGATACCCCTCCAAGTTTTCTGAGTCTACGAACAGTGACAGTTGACCTATCATGGGACAGACACTATGCTAACATGTACTCATCAAAGAATTCAAAGAGCCGCCCTCAGAAATGCGGTGGGTCCCATAAGGCACCTGACCAGAATATGTGTCTGTGCCCTGGGCACCAGAGTCTGCGCGTGGCACTCCGCTCACACCAACACACACCTCTGTAAACAGAGACAAGTCCTCATTAAGCGGGATGGTCCAGGAAATGGCATATATTAAGTGATTAAAAGCATCCTTCTTCCCTGATAGCTTACTTTTGATTTGCTGCCCCACCCAGGGAGATAACAATAACAACAACAACAACAAAACAAAAACAAAAAAACTCATTCATACGGTGGCTGAATTCCAGTGTGTTAAGCATTAGCACAGTATGTGACATACAGATAAACCTCAGAACATGATTCTTACTTGAAAAACATAGGTAACTCCTCAGATTGTCAAAATAAAATAAAGTTAATTTTGAAGCTTCTTCCACAAGGAAAAAGACCTAAAAGCCATGCACATTCAAAACTGCATTACTGGGTCTACTTGGATGCAAATGAGTTATAAGATTGTTTGGCCTTCCCCTAGGACATCAGCAATCATTTATTTCCCTTCAATTTTTTTTGGAGAAAATATAAAAATAGTGTTCTCATTCTTGGAAGATATACTGACATGTGTCATGTTAAGTAAAAAACAATTTTTCATAAAATGTACTCTGGACTGATACAACAATTTGTCTCCTATCCTTACCTTTTATTCCTTTTTGTTTCTCTCATCGGCACCAAAAATATTCTAGTATATTTCAGAACCATGAGAAGTACACATAAAAATAGCAAGTTCAATTCCAGTCACCATATATACTTTAAAATGGTCATGTATCTTCAAACTATCCTCTCTTTTTTTTTAGTACTTAAAAACAATCACATGAGAATATTGAGCTGTGGGCCCAGAGGTGGGTAAATGACCTTAAGTCACATAGCTAGACAGGGAAGGGCTGCGATCAGAGCTCTGATGGAGAAACTTCTGCTCCAGCTGTGATCTCTCTCAGTGTTATTGAAGCACCTGGGTGTGGACAACTGTCTGTTAGGCATGGAATTGAGTCTCGGTTCGCACTGGGCGACTTCTGTCAAGCATGCTAATCCAGAAGAAGATCCTAATCATACTTCCTTCTTCACAGGATGTTTGTGGAGAGAAATCTGATGGTGTAGCAGAACGCCTGGCATGTGGTAAGCACACAATGTACATTTCTGTTGTTTTTAGTATTATACGGCTTATACCTCTTCCAGTAATTTAGCTTATTTTTTTTTTTTTTTTACCACAGAAAGCTTTGCTCTCTGGTATAACTGTGGTTTTCTGGCTTCTTTACACATGCCCTCAAAGCCTATATCCTCACTCAGATACCTCCACGTGGACCCTGAAGACCACCGTGTCCTCATCTGTCTACTCTAGGCTTCTTCTTTTTGATGCCTGTGAAGCGGTAGCCACGGCACGCCGATTGTGTCTTACCTTAAAGCTAAGACATCTTGGCTTAACGCCGTTCTTTTTCATTTCTTGCTGATCTCAGTTTGCACGCTCTGCTTTGGTTACTTGGGAAGCTCTCCCTCCCTTCTACCCATTACTTGAAACACATGTTCGTGTACTCTGATTTACTTGTAGCCATTGAGTTTCTATGTTCTGAATCCTTGCTGTTCCTGTATTGTCATGTGACCTCTCCTCTCTGGCTCTGCGTGGACTTCTCTACGGACCCTGTGACCTCTCTGACGTTCTCTGGAATCCTGGAAACACTTGTTTGGAATATTGCGTCATCAGCTTTATCTCTCACTTGTGCCTGTCACCCCACTTCTCAGACTCTTGCCACCATCCTTCTGCCTGTGCCCCGTGCTTCCCACTGGTTCTCTGTGAGACACCTCAATCACTGTCCTCCTTGAGGAATGAGTTCTAACCTCATTTACAGTCTAGTTTCCTCCCAGCTCACACGGCCGATAGCTAGACGCCTCAACCAATGGACAATGAGCTTTCCAGAGCAATCCGAAGCAGTGTTAGTAAAGGAAGGGAAAGTCTTGCAAATGAGAGTACATCTTCCCTACAATTTAACAGTGAAGTCCAAACAACTGCCGTTGCCTTCTGCTTGTTCTTCCTTAGGTGAACATTCTATTTCCTCAAAACACACATTCTGTGCACCTTAGCAGTCCTTTGAAAGCCACTGTTAAATTTACTGAGACAACTCTTTGAAGGTCAACAAATAGTTCCTTCCTCTATGAGCTGGGTGCCTCTTGAGACCCTCACCTGGCTTCTATAACACTGAAACGGTGCCGGCTCTTGATGTCTCAATGACTCGAGTCTTCTTGACTCTTACTTTAGTTCTTTCAATGTAGGTGTTCACCCAGATTTAATTCCCTGGTCATCTCCTTTTTCATTTCATCCCACCGTGACAAGCCTACCAACCTAGGTTTTAGTTATCGCTTTTTTTTGCAGTTTATTTCTATCTTGGAAGTAACAAGTTCACTGAGTCTTGAATTCGCATCCCTTCCTGACTTCACTTGCTACTGTATCACTCAGAGCAGACATGTCTCACCTGGACCAGTCTCGTCCCTCACCCGTAATGGCAGCTTTCCTCGGAAGCCTTTCATTATTCACCTCAGTTCCTTGGCATAGATGTTTCATCTGCTCAGAAGATTGATTCCCCATATAGTCCAAGCACTTGATTTCCTGATAAATAACGTGAACCCTCCTAACCATCCCTACGGTAGACCTTGACTTGGTTCCCATTACATAATTTGTATCTGTTAGCTACCTTCCTGTTGCTGCCTGCCCCGCTCTTGTAACTCAGTCTCTTCCTGCCCAGACGACTCCCAATCATCCTCACCTTCCTTTTATTCTGTCTAACCAAGTGTCAAACGCTATGTACGAAACTGTGCCTCACTGTCTCTTTCTATTCTTACGGGCACTGGATTGCTCCGGGCCCTGTTTTACTTCACTCCAGACCATGATACTTGCTGGTCAGCCATTTCTTGAAAGCTCCCAATTTTTAGAAATACAAGAGAACCAAAGTCAGAAAGTATGGACTGAGGTTCTTGTTTTTGACCCTACTGCTTATCTTTTATCTACACAGTGATTCGGTGTATATATATATTAGTTTAATGCCGGGCTGTGTTCCAGGCTTCTCTGTACTCAATTATTGGAATACAGTAATGAGTCAGACAGATGTTGTCTTCCCTCTGGGCCTCACAACATGATGAATATGTCCCTGTTTCTCATATCATAATCCCATTCAGGGACCGTCTCTCCCTCTCTTGATGCTTGCAGTTTGGGGTCTGTCCTATATGGAGTGTTTTAATGCCGGGTAGTATAGTCAGTCTATGTGTGTTACATAGTAGCCCTTTTTTAGGTTCTCAGAAAGGCAGGAACCATATGCCACTTTCCATTTTCCATAGTGTAAGCGCAGAGCTATGCATGCGGTTGCTTGGTAACTTTGGTGTGGTTTCATAGATCCATGGCTAGTAGTCTTTACCATCACTGTAATGTCCAATATGGTTTTAAGCATTATCCAGCTCGTGTTAGGTAATTAGCTTTCATTCTAAAGCCTCTCTTTTGCAAAACAATACCCAACCCCTACCCATAACTATTATCAGTAGAATTCACATCATTTTAACCTGAGCCCCTTATATTTTTCAAAAAAAAAGGAAAAACAAACCAGTTACGATTCCTGGGAGGAAAAACTGGTCCAATTGCATAGCATGGAATACTGAAATAATGTTCTTTTTACTAAAGAGCTTTTTGACTTGATAATGAACAATATGTTGTTTTTTCCTGGGATAGTTCTAAAACTTCAGTTCCGAAGATTAAATTTTACTTTTATGCATTTCAGCCTGCTGTTTGTTTTGAGGTCCTGGTGATCTTGCACTAAGCATTTGTCTGTATGAAACAATAGGTTAACTATAGCCAAATTATTACCATACCTTTTCCCTGAGTGTGTGCGCATACACACACACACACACACACACACACACATCCTATAAACAGCATGTGATTGCTTGCTTCTAGGATTTATCATTGTTTTCTTCCAAAAGGAAGCTAAATTTAGCCTAGTAATTCTACATGCTC
>JADRCC010259077.1:0-11847 GCA_019843855.1 Hylomyscus alleni | reverse complement strand
CTCTCTCTCTCTCTCTCTCTCTCTCTCTCTCTCTCTCTCTCTCTCTCATTGTGTGTGTGTGTGTGTGTGTGTGTGTGTGTGTGTGTGTGTGTGTTTTCTCCAGTAGCCTGCTGCCATCAGTAGAGGTTTGCGCCTGGTATCATCAGTATCAGTTTTGCCCTTTCTTTTTCTTGGGATTAGTGCAGAGTTTTATCAGACCTCCAAAGAAGAACTAATACCAATTCTCCTCAAATTAGTCCACAAAATAGAAACAGAAGGCACTCTATCCAATTCATTCTATGAAGCCACAATTACTCTGATACCTAAACCACACAAAGATCCAACAAAGAGAACTTCAGACCAATCTCCCTTATGAATATCGATGCTAAAATACTCAATAAAATTCTTGCAAACTGAATCAAAGAATATATCAAAACGATCATCCATCATGACCAAGTAGGCTTCATCCCAAGGATGCAGGGATGTTTCAATATATGGAAATCCATCTATGTAATCTACTACATAAACAAACTCAAAGGAAAACAAAACATATGATCATCTCATTAGATGCTGAGAATACATTCAACAAAATCCAACACCCCTTCATGATAAAAGTTTTGGAAAGATCAGGAATTCAAGGCCCATACTTAATCATAATAAAAGCAACATACAGCAAAACAGTAGCCAACATAAAACTAAATGGAGAGAAACTTGAAGCAGTCCCACTAAAATCAGAGATTAGACAAGGCTGCCCACTCTCTCCCTACCTATTCAATATTGTACTAGAAGTCCTAGCCAGAGAAATTAGACAACAAAAGGAGATCAAAGAGATACAAGTTGGAAAGGAAGAAGTCAAATTATTACTATTTATAGATGATATGACAGTATACTTAAGTGATCCCAAAAATTCCACCAGAGAGCTCCTAAACTTGATAAACAACTTCAGCAACGTAGCTGGATATAAAATTAACTCAAACAAATCAGTGTCCTTCTTCTACACAAAGGATAAACAGGCAGAGAAAGAAATTAGGGAAACAACACCCTTCACAATAGTCACAAATAATATAAAATACCTTGGTGTGACTCTAACCAAGCAAATGAAAAATCTGTATGACAAGAACTTCAGGTCTCTTTTTCTTCTTTCAAACATCTATGTATAAGAGGAGCCTGTCAGTTGCTAACAGCACTGACTCCAGTCGCCAACTCCACATTTGATGCCTCAGTATTCCCTGGATGTCAAAGCTGATCTTTGACATAGGTCCCCTAACAAGTAGAGCAAGGGCTGTGTCTATCTCTGCCTGCTTTTGGATCTATTTCCCACAGCTGGTTGGCCTTGCAAGGCCACCAAGGATGAACTTAATCCAACTGAAACTTAATTTTCTAAACAGTGTTAGTACTCATGGGGGCCCTCCACTTCTCTGTGGGGTAATGGGAAAAGGTTTTGAGAGTAGGACTGGGAAGAAAGGAGGGAAAGGTGTTATAAGGCTGTAAAGTGGATAAAAAGAAAAAAAATGTTGATGCTATTGATGAAGACTGAGAACTTGACTTTTCAATTTTTAAATTAGCATGTCCCTTATTTGTTTTCCTTTACTGATTGCTCTGCCTAGAATTTATAGGACTTTGTTCAATAAATGTACTAAAAGTTGGTAATGTTGCCATGTGTCAGGTCTTAGGCATCTTAGAAAAAAAGCATGTTTTTATCAGTTACTATATTTGTCATTGTTGTGTAAGTTAAGCACTTTGGGTTGATAGATCTTATCCTGATATATCCTTTCTATAGATAATTTGACCAGCATATTTTAAATGATGAGGTATTTTTGAATTTTATCAAATACCTTTTCTGCATCTTCTGATATGATAACATGAACTTTCCTCTATTAATTTATATAGTTTATCACATTTTAATTCTTCATTTATTGAACCATTCTCAAATTCTCTTCATTTCTGACTTTTAATTAAAGTCTGTTTCCTCTACTAGTAATATGGCTTCTTTAATTTCCTTTATAATATACAAAATTGATAAATAGAACTTGACAATATTTGCTTCTGAAATTAATGTATTAATTACTCCTCTTAGTGTGATAAAACACCATGACGAAAAGCAACTAAACAGAAAGTTAGTTGGCTTAGAAATTCATTTTGGCTTATCTTTCTAAAAGGTTACACTCATCAGGTTGGGGCAGTATGACATCCCTTGGGAGTCAAAGTAGCAGGAGCAAAAGCTACAAGATTGCATTACTAAACACAAGCATGAAGCATAAAGAACAAGCTGGAAGTGGGGCAATGATATAAATTGTTAAAGCTCACTCCAAATGACATACTTTTTCCAGGATACACATATTTTTCTTTATCGGTTATTTTATTTATTTACATTTCAAATGTTATTCTGCTTCCCAGGTAAACTCCCTATCTCCTCCCCTGACCCTGGTCCCTTCTGCTTTTATAAGGTTGCTCACCACCCACCCACCCCACCCACCTCAGCTACCTAGCATTCCACTATACTGGGTCATTGAGCCTCAACAGAACCAATGAGCTTCTCTCCCATTGATGCCAGATAAGGTAATCCTCTGCTACTTATGCAGCTGGAGCCATGGGTCCCTCCATGTGTACTCTCTGGTTAATCCCTTGGATCTTTGCGGGTGTGTGTGTCTGGTTTGTTCTTCCTGTATGGTTGCTAACCCCTTCAGCACCTTTAGTCCTTCCCCTAACTCCTCCATTGGGGTACCTGCACTTAGTCCAAAGGTTGGCTAGGTGCCTCTGTATCTGTATTGGTCAGGCTCTGAACCAGCCTCTGGGGAATATGCCAGTCTCCTGTCAGCAAGTGGTTCTTTGCATCAACAATAGCGACCTGGTTTGGTGTCTGTATATGGAATGGATCCCTAGGTGGGGCAGTCTCTGGATGGTCTTAACTTCAATCTCTACTCCACTCTTTGTCCCCGAATTTCCTCTTTTTTTAATTGGATATTTTATTTATTTACATTTCAAATGTTAACCCCTTTCCAGGTTTCCCCCCAAGAAACACCCTATTCCACCTGCCATCCTCCTCCTTCTATGAGGGTGCTCCCCCCACCACCCCACCCACTCCTGTCTCCCTGACCTGGCATTCCCCTACACTAAAGGCATTGAGCCTTCAAAGGGCCAAGGGCCTCTCCTCCCATTGATGCCTAACAAGTCCATCCTCAGCTATATATGCAGCTGGAGCCATAGGTCACTCCATGTGTACTCTTTGGTTGGTGGTTTAGTCCCTGGGAGCTCTGGGGGTTCTGCTTGGTTGATATTGTTCTTTCTATGGGGTTGCAATCCCCTTCAGCTACTTCAGTTCTTTCTCGAACTCCTCCATTAGGGACCCTGTGCTCAGTCCAATATTTGGCTGAGTCCATCCACCTGAGTATTTGTCAGGCTCTGGCAGAGCCTCTCAGGAGCCAGCTATATCAGGCTCCTGTCAGCAAGCACTTCTTGACATCTGCAGTAGTGTCTGCATTTGGTGACTGTATATAGGATGGATCCCCAGGTCAGGCAGTCTCTGGATAGCTTTTCCTTCAGTCTCTACTGCACACTTTGTCTCTGTATTTCCTCCCATGAGTATTTTGTTCCTCCTTCTGAGAAGGACTGAAGCATATACAATCTGGTTTTCTTTCTTCTCGAGCTTCATGTGGTCTATGAATGACAAGAGCAATTCTGAGTTAATATTTTTGAGATGGGCATGTGGTCCTATCTCTTAACTGAGGTTCATGCCTAACCTCTGGGTACAGTGTCTGCAGGTTCTCTCTCCCCTTTATTTGGTATTTTATCCTAAATTGCTCCATACCATGCCATGACCTGGTGACCAAGAACTCAAATCTGTGAGCCTATGTTTGACATTTCCCATTCAAATCAAAACATTTTACTCCTTACCTCCCATAAGCTCATAGCGATACCATAAACCAAGATATATTTACTCCTACCTTCAAAGTTCCCATACCGTTTCTCAGTCACAATCTTGTTTTAAAAGTTACAAGTCTTTTCTGAGTCCCAAGACAGTCTGTTAATTGTGACTCCAACATTAAATTAAAGTACAAATTACATCATAAAATGCCACAGAATAGACGTTTCCATTCCAAAAGACAACAATGGGGGCGTATTAAGAAATAGTGATCCGAAGCAAGACTGCAAGCCAGAGAGCAAAGCAGCTTCTGTATTCGTGATCTCTCTGATTTTACTTTTATTTTTTTTCAACAAAGCATCACAATCCAAAACAGTTTGTGGAAGAAAGTGTTTGTTTTGACATATAATTACAGAGGAATGAGTTCATTATGGGGTGAGTGAAGGGTGATTTGCAGCAAGTAGGAAGCATGGAGGGGGGAGCTGAGAAATCATATATTACAAAAACAACAACAGGAATCAGAAAATAAAGTATAGGTAAGGCAAATCAGTGAATTCTGAAACCTTGCCAGAAAAATTTAAGGTCCTTCCGTAAGACTACACCACCTCTCTGACCAGTAGTACCCCTACCTGGGAACCAAAAACATGAGCCTCTGGGGAACATTTCTCATTCAAATCTCTGCAAATATAATTTCCATGTCACCTATTAAAATTTTGCTGTCTATAATTTATAGCAGAGAAGATAATATGAAATTTATTTTGCTTAATTCACCTCTAAGTATATTACAAAAAAATCCATATGTCAATATTTTAATATATTAATATAACTTCATTAACACATAGTTTTTGCAAAATTTTAAAATTCTACAAATTAGTATAAGCAAATAATGCATGTTATAGAATGGCTACATTGTAATTATGTAAGGTACTACCAGAATAATAAGTTAGGTATACAGAAAAGGTAAAATTTAAGAAATATGAAATTTAGGCATTAATGAAAGCCAAAGAAATACATTATGAGAAGAAACCATAAGCTGGAGAAGGGTGTTATCAACTTACTGTTAAAAAGATATAAATAACAGTTGCTTTTCTTACCAGTATTGGAAAATACCTGAAAGAAGTGATTTAAAGAAAAGTTTTACTTTTGTCTTTCAATTTGAGAGGGTATAGTCCATGTAGAAAATGGCTGAGTCCATAATGTCAGAAGGGTCCATTGCTTGCTCAGATTTAAGTAGATCCAGAAACAGAGAAGAGAAGGCTCAAGTTGGAACCAGGTTGGTCTTTAACCCACAAATTTTGCTCCTAGTGAACTGTTTTCTCCAGGTATTCCACATCTTCTAAAGGTCCCATAATCTTTCAAACCAGCTCCATCCACTAAGGAACAACATATGAACTTGGTAAATATTATACTTTCAGGAAATAACACATACACACACACACACACACACACACACACACACACATATATATATACAAGGTTACTAAATTCCACCAATAAATCATGCTGATAATTTCACATATATCATTTTGAGGATTTTACCAAATGCTTTGAGAGAAAGGCCGAGTAAAGAGATAATAAAATTTCTATTTTACAAAAGGTATCTAAGACTAGGAGAACATCATATTTGTTCAGTTATATAGCAGGTTAATGTCAAATTACAATTGTCTGAACTTCTGCATGGTCTAGTTTTACTATAGTATACTGCATTTCTCAATGTTAAATACCTATGGAAATTAGAGTAGTGGAATCAAGGCTTTATTTTATTTGTTCAGTACTTATTGCCAATATTTACATAGTTCCAAAGGAATATTAAACACACACACACACACACACACACACACACACACACACACACACACATCTTTTTCTTCTTTCTTCAAATTTATTTGTGAATAAAAATCTTTATTTCTGTGACTGATGACAGTTTGATGAATTGAAAACAGGTAAATATATGGACAAGTTATTTCATACATCTGTAAAACACCAGAATATTTGTAATATTTGTAGTTCTGAATCAAGTACAAACAATGTTATACATGGAAAATAATGTAAGAAAGATGAATACAATTTAATATGTATTAATTACCTGACACAATGTTAGCCACATATATAGTTGCTATGTCATATTTTCAATGATTTCCAACAGTATTACACAAAGGGGAAAAAAGCTATTTTTCTACTTGTATTCTGGACCAACAAACTAAGGAAAAGAGGCCTATAGTGAATAGAAAAAGCACCCCTAGTCTGGTTGTATTTTCCATTGAAGATATACTTCAATATAACTCTTTTGCCAATGCTTCTGGCATTGAAAATAGAGTGAAAATTAATGAAGGAAAATAAAGAGTGCCAACCATTATCAAACACTGAAATGTAGATTGGTCACAGAGTAATTACTAAGAATGAGCAAAAGTATTGAAGATGGTGTATTTTAGAGAGTGAAAAATTAGCATATTAGAAATAATTATTTCAATAGTTGAGCTCTAATTGTTATTAGGTACTATGCAAACTTCAGTAGACACATTATTCAATATAAACTTTCTTCTTGGGGAGAATAAGTAAGTAATGAAGGAAATGCTTTTGAACAGATACCAATTACACAAAACAAAAACACCATAGTGTTCTTTTTTCCCTCAGAGATGGTAATAAAACTCTTTTGATTTTTATAAATGATAAGATTTCCAGAGTTAAAGTCATTTCTTATAAGGTGCATCTTAAATGAAGAAATTTTCAAAAGTAAGTGTCTTTATGGAAATGAAAAGGAGAACAGTGATTCTATAAATACTGTATTTTGTTACTCCTATAACAGATGTTACTTAATGCTGATTAAAAGGGAGCACTAAAATCATATTTGGGAAAAGTGAATGTTCAAGGTTTTCCTGGGCACTAATTATTCACAGGGTAATTGGGCTTCTTATTCTGTATGTGGAACTCACTATTTTTATAACTTATTACGGATTTATTTTTTTATGGTTTGGTGGCACTAAAGAATTTGCATGAATTCTTTCTTCACCATCTTATTTGTAATCACTTTTAATTAAAATTCTGATGCATAACTTATTTTTTCATGTCCATAAGATATATTCTTTTAAGCCAATTCATGAAGAAAATAATGAAACATGATGAAACTAATTACAACTAACTTCACTTATGGGAAAATTTTATATGTAATCTCAATTTCCCATATGATAAACTAACTTCCATGGATGAACAGTTCATTAGTTGATAGATAATGAAATATTTCAAATGTGTGAATAAATGATTATTACTAATTAAAACTGGAAAATAAAAATTCCTAGCTCATGTGCTATTTAGAAATGTAAACATGGGAAAATAAATCTGTAAAAAGGCTGGATATTTGATGTAACATTTCATATGTTACAAATGTACTGTTATTACTAGGTTAGGTGAATTATCTGTACCCCATTTATTTTTATTCATATATTTTATCTACAACATATGTTTAGAGTTGTGTTGATACATAATAAACATTTAGTTTTTATTTATTTAGATATCTGTTAAAAAACACAATACCTCTGTAGCAGTAACAGATATTACAAGAAAGCTGATGGTAGTAACTATCTCAACACTTTGAAATTTATAACATTAATACTAATATTAATATTAATTTAATATTTGATACCAGTTGTGTCCAAAAATTCCATGGTTCAGATAACTATATCCTTGCAATTCAATGAAGATTATAATTCTCTTATTTTCATTAAAAAATAAGACATAAGTTATTTAGCATGTCCAGTCTCATTAATATTTGAAGATATTTATTTATTATATCACCTAAAGTTAAATATTCTGTCTATAATTTAGAATTGATAAGATATATTGCATTAGATATTGTTTTCCTAATTATGACCAACATACCTGAAAGGAAAACTAAAGGAGGGGGAAGATTGATTTTGGTCACATTTACAAAAGTATCAATCTATTTCGATGAGCAATGAATACACTGTGTGTATTGGGCAATTCACCCTACATCTGTTCACATCTTGATAGGAAAAAATGAATGGAACAGAGTAAGGGTTTAGGGTAAGATATAGGTAGGTCTCAATGATATGCATTCAGTGTCATACTTCTTCCAACTAAACCACAATTTCCCAATTTACCAATAATGTCATCATATAATGAAGGTATCAGTAAATATTAATCTAGTGATTAGATTAGATAGTTCATAATCTACTTCTCTCTGATTAGTCTACCATACACTGAAGTTTATTTTAATAATCTCTAGGCATTTTGTTTAATTAATATAAAAATTAAAAGTAAACAATATAGATATAATTTACTTGATGTTATAATGCCTTATTTTCTTCTATTTGAAATAGTTAGTGCCAGAATTAAAGTATGCAATTTTTATGAATTTCCTAAGGAAATGCATTATATGTAGTAGATGCCCAATAAATATTAGTTTTGTTTTTCTCTGCCTATTATTTTAATCCTTCTTAATTTCCAATGTTAAAGACATAAAAACTAAACATTTAGAGACTACTACCTTTCCTGAACACATTTTACAGGTTGTACAAAATTATTACTTGGATACATGGCTTTTTCCCTATTAATTACTGCCAATTAATTATGTTTCTTCAAGTAGATTCTATATCTTTCTGTTATTTTGTAAATAGAATTATGCTCTCAAAATTTCTTTTAAAGCATACAAGGAGATATATTTATTTGCTCATTTTTTCATTTTTTGTATAACCAACTTGCTAAACTCTAATTTTAATTCTGACTGATTTTTACTTGATATTCTTAGATTTTCTGTATGCAAAAAAGTATTCCCTATAAATGATTCTATTTCGTTATTTTCAAAAATGCTATCTCTTTTAATAGTTATCTAGAATTTAGTTGTATCTGCTGAAATTTGACAAAAAAGATTATACTGCATGAAATGGAATATGTGAATCTCTGTGTACTATGATTGCATGTAGATTTTATTTTTCATTCATATACTTTCACCGTTTTCCACCCTAAGTACTTCTTTCATAAGTAGATAAGTTCTTGTATATTATTGTTTTAAAACTCCTGTTTTTCTTTGTAATCTGTTAGTAAAAGTTGCTGTTCAGAATCATTAATCAAATTTACAGTAGTTACATTAATTTATTTAATAAGAGAAGATAGTTCATTTTAACCAGCAAATTCATTGGTTTAAGAAAGTTCAAGGGGATTAGAGAAGCGTGCCATTGTGTTTTTGTTATATTCCCAAAGGACTATCTAAAGGAAAAAAAAATCTCACCCTAAACTCTGAGTATGGGTAGTATCTTCAAAGGCATTATGGCTCTAAACTGACTTCAGAAGGAAAAGAAGAAAGACTGGGTGAGTAATAACATTTCTTTTCCTCTGCTTCCTAATCCAAGAAGATATAAGCAAACTATTTTCCATGGCCAAAGACAGAAACTGGCCCTGCTGCCTTTCTGTTCCTATGAGGGTGGACTATATTCCTGGATTGTGGTGGACCAAAATAATCCTTAGGTTGTATATTATCAGGTATTTTGTCACAGCTCTGAGGAAAATAATACGCATTAATCTTACCTTTAAGTATTTGTTATTCATAAGATCATTACAAGAATCTATTTTAGAATACTTTTATTACTTCTCAATATTTTGTTCATACATGTTTGCCACCACTCACTCCTATTAACCACAAATCTAGAAAGTCATCTATTCTGATTCTTGCCTATATAAATTTTCTACAAATGTCAGGTATATACAAGCATACAATAATAGGATTTGGCACAGGATGGGGGATGGAGGGACCTGGGTCGGAAAAGAGACAGGGAGGGGAAGAGAGGAACAGGATCAAGTACTCGGTAGGGGCAGTAGGAGTGAAGCCCTGAGAACCAGCAGAAAGAACGGAAACAGACAACCTTGGGAGGTAGGAGGTTGGAGGGACTCTCCAGAATGTATCAGAAACCTAGGAAATGAGAGACTCTCAGGATTCAGAGGGAAAGACCATTAGGTGAAATGCCCTACCATGGGGAGAGTGAGCATGTAGAGCCCACCTCCAGCAGAAAGACAGGGCATCAAGTGAGGGATGGGGTTGCTATCCTACAGTCAAAATTCTGACCTATAATTGTTCCCGTCTGAAAGAACTGCAGGGACAAAAAAAAAAAAAAAAAAAAGAAGAGCCAGAGGAAATGAAGTCCAGCAACAGGCTCACATTAGAATCCAGCTCAAGGGAAGGCCCTAATGCCTGATGCTATTACTGAAGCTATGGAGTACTCACAAACAGTGACCTATCATAACGGCCCTTTGAAAGATGCAACAAGCAGCTGAAAGAGTCAGATGCAGATATTTATACCCAACCAATGGACACAAGCTGCTGACACCTGTGGTTGAATTAGGGAAAAGCTGGAAGAAACTGAGCAGGAGGGCAACCCTGTAGGAGGACCAAAAGTCTCAACTAACCTGGACCCCTGAGATCTCTCTGACACTGGGCCACCAACCAGGCAGCATAGACCAGTTGATATGAGGCCCCCAACACATATACAGCAGAGTATAGGTGGGTGTAGACTCAGAGAAAGTGCTCCTAGCTCTTGAGAGAACAGGGGCCCCAGGAACTTGGGAGGTCTAGTAGGGTGGGGGTTGGAGGGCAGGGGACTTCCTCGCTGAGATGGGGGTGGGGGAGGAGGTCTGGGATATGGAACAGTCAGAGTGTGGACCAGGATCAGGATTAAATCTGGTCTGTAAAAAAAAGATTAAATAAAATTAAAAAAATAATAATTAGAATTTGGTGTCCCAAATGTTCTTTTTTTCAACCTTATATTTTTATTGATATTTTGAGGGACAGAGTTTCACATAATAAATTCTAATCACATTCACTTCTGAGTCTTCCTAGGTCAATCCCCCTTGTAAGTTTATGCCCAAAATAAATGAAAAAATGAAACAGAAATACCAAGTCCAATTTGTGTTGTCCATATATTCACAGAGTTCAGCACCTTAAAAAATAATTAAGTCATTTCTCATCCTCCACTAGTAACCATCAACTGTCAAAAGATGATTCAACAATTTTTATCACATTTTTAAAGAACTCTCTTCAAAAGATTGCTGTCTGTACTCTTTTGTGTGGAGGGCAGAATATGGAGGGGTTAGTCACAGAAGCCTTCAATGTCTTCCATTCTCATTTATGATTCTACAGTCATCAATCCCACTGTAAAAGAGTTTCCTTGCCCTTTACAGTCAGCAGAAACATGGAATATGGACTTTCCCATGGTTTCTAGTGACAGCATGGATCAAGTACATGGCTTACAAGCAACATCATAGACCAATAACTTCATCATGTTCTCTGGTGGCAGTACAGACACTGATATCAGCATGGCCTTTAGCCATAGCATGGACTATGAACACCATCATGGCCCTTGTTGGCAGCTCAGGCCACAGTCATCAACATGACCTTCGGCTATAGCATGGCCTATGGACATCAGCATGGTTTGGATGGTAGTATAGATCATATGGTCCCCTGATACAGTAATGTGGGCCATGGACATCCACAAGTGCAGCAGGACCAGGGACAACATAATCTCCCTGGTTCTTAGCAATGACAAGATGTCAGGGATAAAGAACTATTCATTTTCTGGATTAGGACTCCTCAGAAGGCCTCAAGGGTCCAGGCTGCTATCTGGAAGCCATGCTAACATCTGTGATTTCTGCTAAAACTATGTTCTGTGTTACCCCCCACCACCACTACCACCAGATGTTTGATACCTAACTTTAAGTAGATTTTACTACAAATGACTTTGTTCTTCTGTATGGATTTACAGCATCACATTGCGCATATACATGTCTAATTTTCTTCATCTAGTTTATCTTCACTCCATGTTCTTTCTCTGATTCTCTGGACTTTACATTCTTGTTAAGGGAATTGGAATCCCTTGGGGTTTTTGATAAGGGAGTTGAAATTACTGTAAGAATCCATTTTTTTTTTTTTTTGGCCTTTGGTCCTTTATCTTCTAAGCTCATATACATTCTTTTATTTTTTGTTGTTTTGGGTTTTTTTT
>JADRCC010259065.1:0-10553 GCA_019843855.1 Hylomyscus alleni | reverse complement strand
GCAAGCTGGTACAACCCCTCTGGAAATCAGTTTGGTGATTCCTCAGAAAATTGAAGACAGTATTACCTGAGAACTCAGCTATACCACTCCTGGGCATATACCCCAAAAATGCTCCAACATGTAATAAGGACACATGCTCCACTATGTTCATAGCAGCATTATTTATAATTGCCAGGAGATGGAAAGAACCCAGATGTCCTTCAGCAGAGGAATGGATACAAATATGTGGTACATCTACACAATGAAGTACTACTCAGCTATTAAAAATGACAAATTCATGAAATTCTTAGGCAAATGGATAGAACTAGAAAATATCATCCTGAGTGAGGTAACCGAATCACAAAGAACACACATGGTGCGCACTCACTGATAAGTGGATATTAGCCCAAAAGCTCCAAATAATCAGGATACAATTCAGAGACCACATGAAGCTCAATAAGAAGGAAGACCAAAGCATGGGTGCTTCAGTCATTCTTAGAAGGAGAACAAAATACTCACAGGGCAAATATGGGGATAAAGTGTAAAGCAGAGACTAAAGGCAAGGCCACTCAGAGATTGTCCCACCTGGGGATCCATCCCATATACAGTTGACTAATCCAGACACTATTGTGGATGCCAAGAAGTACATGCTGAAATGAGCCTGATATGGCTGTCTCTGAGAGTCCCTGCCAGAGCTTTATAAATGCAGAGGCAGATATTAGCAGTCAACTATTGAACTGAGTGCGGGATCCCTAACTGAGGACTTAAGAGTAGGTACTGAAGGAGTTGAATGGGTTTGTAACTCCATAGGAAAAACAACAATATCAACCAACCAGACCTCCTAGAACTCCCAGGGACTAAGCCATCAACACAGGAGTACACATGGCTCCAGCTGCAAGAGAATCGCCTTGTCATGCATCAATGGAAGGAAAGGTCCTTGGTCCTATGAAGGCTTGATAGATGCCACAGTGTAGGGGAACTGAGGGTGGGTGTGTCAGTGGGTGGAAGAACCCCCTCATAGAAGCAGGGAGAGGGAGGAGGTGATAGTGTGTTTCTGGGAGGGAGGGAAATCAGGAAAGGGGATAACATTTGACATATAAATAAAGAACATAGCCAATAAAAGAAAAGGAATAATTGTATACTAATTCCAATTAAAAAATCCAAAAGCTTCTTTCTGTCTTCTTGCTTTAGTATATTTATTTTAGGCAATAAAATTACAGGTAGATTCTGTGAAAATTTGAGCTAGGTGCTATATTTTTTACATTTTCTTATTTAATATTCTCACTGAAAACAGTTATTTTCTCTGTTGGCTAGACTTATTTCATATGTGTGTACAAGAACTCTTCTAAAACTATTTTCAAAATGAACTATATATTGATTTTCTAACTGTACTTACAGATAAAATGCAATTTGTGATTTAGTTGTATGTAAAATATGTAACATAATATATTCCCCTAGTAATGCCTATTTCATTGGACATGTAGTTCATTGGTAGATGAATAGATAAGAAAGAGAGTGAAAGAAAAAATTCTCACTTTAAAAATTCTTGTTAGGATACAATTGATTTCTTCAACTGTATATGTCTCAATTGAACTGTAACCTATTATTTTTCTCCTTTTGAAGAAGAATACATGTCCATTAGTTATGTCTTTAAGATACTCTGCTAGATTTAGTGCAGAGATACACAGTTAAGAAATGAAAAGTCCTCAGACACAGTACTAAAAAGCCAAATATCTGCCCATCAGCAAACACACTTCTGAAAAGTCCAAGATGAGCACTTGAAGATCCTTGGGGACAACAGAAGTGTGAAAAAGAATAATACATGAAAATATATGCTAGGATTAAGAAATTGAACCTCCAGATTATCAATATATAATTATATTGTTAATATCTGAAATAATCCCCAGATTTCTGATGATATATTAATGTTACTTATCAAAGCTATGCTGTGAGTGAGTTAACTAAGGAAAGCTATCCTACCTTTTCCATATATGAGGTATTACTACTTTTATCTGAAACTACATGATAAAACAGTTATATGGAATACAGCCATATCTTGTGGAAGTCAGAATAGAAAAGATACTATAGGCCTTGATTAAAGCTCTATTATCATCAAACTTTACAGAAAACTTATTCAGAAAGTGATTTTAAGAAATAAACAAGTAATACATTAGTTTCCCTAATACCCATGTTTTGTAATTTGGAATTACAGAAATATTAAACCTTTGCTCTAATACTGTATTCATCATAAAATCACAGGAGTTTGTATGTTCTGATAATTAACATTGCTCTGAAGTATTGTATGTAACAATCTATTAAGAATCATAATTTAGTTCAAAACAAATTGACCTGAATCTGAATTAAGAAAGAACCACTATACTGGGTAAGTCTCTGAGTTTTAACATAGAAATTGAAAAACAAAAGAAAACAAAACAAAAACCAAAGAAAAAGTTGCTCATCCTTGTCAACCAAGTACTTAGGAGGAAGGGGTGGCAAGAAGTTTGACAGCAATCTGAAATACAGAGAACATTTGAAATAAAACACAAAAGAAACAAGAAATCACAATAAAAGACTGAGAGGTATTGTTGATTAACAAAGTACTTCGGAAATAAATAAATTACTCACGCTTTTTTCAAACTTGTGTCTACAGGTCTCCAAACTGAAATTCTGTATATGTAAAATCATCATCCAATATTCCCACTGCTCTCTAAATAATAGTTTTTAAGTTTTTGATGGTTAATGGGATAAATTAAGATTCTTTAAAATAATGTCTATATTTAATAGGAGAAGTTTAAGGTTTTTTCCTGTATATTTCTAAAGATATTGTTAGCAAAATAATTATGAAGCTCAATATCTTAATTTTTCATTTTTCTGCACTCTTTTAATTCCAAAAATGTTGTGTTCATTTAACAGAATGTTTGATCTTTTGTGCAAATACATATATACTTTGTTAGTGTTTTAGTATTTTCAATTCTTACTTTTGCTTTTAGTAGCATTACCAAAATGTTCATAAGCAATTGTTGTTTACCTCTTTTCCTAAATAGAATAAAAATGTTTCTGTTCAGCCGGGCAGTGGTGGTGCACGCCTTTAATCCCAGCACTTGGGAGGCAGAGACAGGAGGGTTTCTGAGTTCGAGGCTAGCCTGGTCTCCAGAGTGAATTCCAGGACAGCCAGGGCTACACAGAGAAACCCTATCTCAAACAACCAAAAAAAATGTTTCTGTTCTTTTATCAATTACAATGCTTATATTATAATTTTTATATTAACCCTGTTTACATTTGTAGTTTGACTATGGGTTTCTCATGGAAATTTATTATTGCAAAATGATTTTGGTTATAGAGGCTAAAATTTTATAATGTATATATGAACTTAAAGAAGCCAATATTGTTTTAGTTTTATCTAGTTAACTATATAATACTAATCACAAACATTTTCCACATTCATTATGCTTTGACAAGGTAACTAACTGTATACACTGCATAAAATGACATATAGAATGGCAGCAGGATAAGTCTGTTGATCATAATTTCTAATTATTTCACTGTTAATTACCTTAATGATATGATATCTAGAAAATATACTTTATTCAATTTTAGGCGTTTTAAGCAGCACCGAAATGTTCAACCCTCAGCAGCTGTTATTGCTTGAAAGGTACCTGGAAAAACAGACAAACAAAAACTGTGAACAGAAAGGTAGCACAGCCCAATATAAAAGGGGCTGCTTGACCCCTTCTCTTAACCTCTTACTCTTAACTTCTTGTTCTTACTCCCTCTTCTCACAGGGTTTCTCTGTGTAGCCCTGGCTATCCTGAACTCACTCTGTATACCAGGCTGGCCTTGAACTCAGAAATCTGCCTGCCTCTGCCTCCCAAGTGCTGGGATTAAAGGTGTGTGCCACCACTGCCCAGCTCCTCTGGCCCTCTTTTCCTCATCTTTGCTCCTTTCTCTATGTTGCCATGGCTGGCCTCTACTGTTCTACTTTTCTCTCTCACTTTCTTTTCTACAATAAATGTCTTAAGACCATAGACTGCCTCCTTTCATCTGTACTGGAACAATGACTTAGGCCTTCCTCTAAGGAGCCACTGTTAATCTCCCATAGGAAAGTTTTCCAACTCCAGGCACAAGACTGGACCAAAGACTCTCACCCCATGCTTGTGTGGGAACCCCCAGGTACCCCCTTTTCTCCCCACTCCTTTCTCGCTTTGGCCCCAGGGGCCCCCAATTCATTCTCAGGTATTCAGAGATGTCCTGCAATGCCTAGGAGCTAGAACCTGTTGTCCTTGGCCTTTGTGAGACCCAGGGACCATATATATATATATAATTATATATATATATATATATACATATATATATATATATGTATATATATATATATATATATAATTCCTGGCTAATTATGCTCAGTGCCTGTAAGGCAGAGTGTCACAAAGGAATGGTCACAAACTGGAGCTTCCTGGTATGAGCTGAACCTGTGCCACAGGCATTTGTGAAAGAATGGTTATGAGCTAGATGGGTATTATCTATGGCAGATAATACTCTATGCAAGTGGTATACTTCTTTCACACACATAAGCCTTAGCCCTGTTTGCAAGCCTCCCAGTTGTTTAAGGTCAAACTTGCTGACCAAATGTCAATTAGAGATTTTGATTATATGTACAATATACATTCAAGGAAAAACCTAAACGACTGAAAAATGAGGAACTGTTGCCTAACCAAACTGATTGACCAAAAGATTGTCCAGTATGATCAAGCAGGCTTCATTGAAGGACAAAATTTAGGTCAACATACAAATATCTATCAATGTAATCTACCATATAAACAAACTGAATGAAAAAATAGAAACATGAGTATCTTGTTAGATGCTGAAAAGCTTTTTGACAAAATCTAGCACCACTTCATGATAAGACTTGGAGAGATCAGGTATAAAAGGCCCATACCTGAATACAATAAAGGTTGTATACAGTAAGATGAGAGTCAACATAATATTAAGAAGAAGAGAAGCATAGAGCAATTACACTAAAATCAGGGACAAAACAAGCCTGCCCACACTCTCTGTATCTATTCAGATACACTGCATCTATTCAGAACACTAAGATGCTAAAAAAGTCTTTGACAAAATCCAACACCCTTTCATGTTAAAAGTCTTAGAGTGATTATAGATACAAGGCACATACTTAAACATAATAAAAGCAATACACAGCATCCTAATTGTCAATATCAGATTAAGTGGACAAGACAAGACTGCCCATTCTCTCCCTATCTATTCAATATAGTACTTGAAGTTCTAGCTAACGGTATGAGCCAACTACAAGAGATCAAGGGGACACATATTGGAAAGGAAGAAGTCAAAATATCACTATTTGGGAATGATATGGTAGTATACATAAGTGACTGTCAAAATCCAACCAGAGAACTCCTACATCTAATAAACACCTTCAGCAAAGTGGCTGGATATAAAAATAACTCAATGAAATCAATAGCCTCCTTTAATCAAATGATAAATGAGATGAGAAAGAAATTAGAGAAACAGCACCCTTTATAATAGCCACAAATACGATAAAATGTCTTGGTGTGAAACTGCCCCAAACTGGGTTTTTTCAGTGGAGGGAACAAATGATATGAAATAGAGGGTTGGAAATGCAAAGAGAAATCATGAAGTCAAGTTGAAATTGCCCAGTCAAGACTTCACTTAGATAAGCCAGGGTTTTTACAGTCACAGGAGAAACCAAAACCAAATCTCTAGATTACAGGGTATTTGCATAACATAAATACTCCAAAAAAGGTTCAGGTGCCAAAGTTCCCAGGTTTGGAAGATCTTCAGGTGGTAGGTGTACTCAGGCTGTGGGGGTGGGCATGCTCAGGCATGCTTCTTCAAAGAAGAACTGACAGTCTGCAGAGAGCATTTGTCTTAGCTCCCCAGGTGGTAGCCTCTAATCAGAGACTGCCAGAAGTCCGATGGTTGAGGGGAAGGGGGAAGTAACAGTTCCTCCCTTTTTATTTAGAAAATAGCAGGACTAAGGCATAATCATACATCACAGTCCTGTATGGGAAATTTTCACAATGCCTTGGGGAATCTCACCTGCAGTATAATATCTACTGGCAAAATATCTTACCTGTCATAGAGAATCACGAGCATCTAGTTTGAATTCTACAAACCCGGCTCATTTCGTGTTTTTACAGAACACAGCCACTTGGCACGTGCCTCTGTCTTAGGTTGATTTCTTTGCCAGAGACCTCACTTGATGAACACAGGTTCTCAAAATGCACCTCATTCCTATACATTTAATGTCAAGACGTGACTTTACTGCCTGCAATGTCCACAAGCTGTCACAGTCTCTCGGGAAGCCATCTTATCTGAAGTCCTCATAAAACTGCATGCCAGTGTGCTAGAGATGAGTCTAGGCACCTGACTGAGTTGCAAAGTACCAGCTCTGACTCTGGGAACTTTTGCTGAGAACAGGCCTCAATTCAATTGCAGATTACTAACTTCAGGCTCAAAACTCCCGGATTGCACCAGCCTGAAAGGGCTAAACACTGTAGGAATAACCAAACTTTTGATCCGGGCATGAGCAAGTGAATTTAACTTAAGTGGGCATTTCCAGGGTGACAGAAAAAGCTGTCAGCTCAAAAACAAAAGAACAAAGAAAAAGATTTTTTCAGCCTTGCATTTAAGCACATTTACTAAGAAGGCTGTGGACCTGCATCCACCTGACAGACCAATCTTTCAGGCAACCACTGTGCCCCATCTTCCCTCTGAGAAAAAATACACACGGACCCTCTGCCCCAAACCAAAACAGAATCTGGGCCATTCCAGGTATTAGTGAATGGATCTCTCCATCTCACCATATGAACTTGAAGTGTTAGGATGCCAGTGCTGGTCCACAACAGATTGACCTTTGATGTCAGTCTGCAGGAAGTTCAAAACAAAGAACACAAAGGCAAGGTATGCTTTTGAAGATCTAGGAGGATACAAATTCCCTCCTTTAGTTTTCAAAAGCCAATTTTTAAGAGTGCGGTGTGCACGTTCAACAATCCCTTGCCCCATTGGGTTGCATGGTATTCCAGTTTTATGTTTGATGCCAAATTCTTTACAAAATGACATAAAGTTTTTGTCAAAGTAAGCTGGCCCATTGTCCGTTTTAATAACTTTAGGTAAGTCCATAACATTAAAGGCTTGTAAACAATGATCAATTACATTTCTAGAGGCTTCTCCTGAATGCAGGGAAGCAAATATGAATCCTGAACAAGTGTCAGTACAGACATGTGTATATTTAAGCTTTCCAAATTCTGCATAATGAGTTATATCCATCTGCCAAATATGATTGGGCATAAGGCCTCTTGGATTTACCCCTAAATGCAGAACTGGAGACAATGTAACGCAGTTAGGGCATTGTTTTGCAATCATTCTTACTTGCACTTTTGAAACTTTATATCTGAGTCTCAAGGTATGGCTAGAAAGGTGGAATTTTTCATGCTCACATTTAGCTAGTGCAACAGGATCTGAAACTAAAACTTCTCCTACAATCATTACCTGCAGTCAATGGTCCAGGAAGACCAGAATGAGCTCATATATGACCAATATAAAAATGATTTTTTTGTGTAAGAATGACATTTTGCAATTGTGAAAATAAATATCATGTTGTAGTATGAAAATTAAATGTACCACATGTTTCTAACAAAGGAACTTATTTGCTACATATAAGCTATCATTAAAAAGATTGAAAGCATCAGTCACAGCCTGAAACACATTTATACTGCTGTTAATTCAGCTAACTGAGCTGAGAGACCAGGAGTTTCTATGACTACCTGTTGATTATTCATAAGATATACTGCTCATCCTTTAGAGGAGCCATCAGTAAATATCACAAGGGCATTACTCAAAGGCTGTAAAGAAGTCATATTAGGAAATATCATGTTATGCACATTTAAAAATTGTATGAGTTTATCCTGAGGATAATGATTATCTATAATTCCCTGAAATCCTATCTAGGGAAGCAACCAATCTGTGCTATGTTGTTTTAACCAGGAATCTTGATTTAAAGTAAAAGGCTGAATGATAACATCTGGCTATTTGCTAAAATAAGTCAGTGCTTGCTTTCTACCAAGCATGCTCATATAAGCTACTGCCTAATAATATGGCGAGATATTATATTTAGGAGATACCTTTGAATGTATCCACATGAGATGTGCTTTTTGCCATAACAATGCTGTGGGAACATGAGTTGTGTTGAAAATTAACAAATGCAGGGGTAAAGACTAATCTATATAATAATATAATCTATATTGATTTTCAATAGCTCTTTCTACCTGCTGTAAAGCTGACATTCCTTCTCTAGTTAAACATCTAGGAGATTTTGGATCAAAATTACCTCTGAGAATATCAAATAAAGGTTTCAATTCTCCCGTAGTAAGCTTTAGATAAGGATGAAGCCAATTGATATCACCTAATAATTTTTGAAAATCATTTAAGTTTTTTAATCTGTCTCTACAGATAACTAACTTTTGGGGAATAATAGATTGATCTGTGAGTTTAAATCCTAAATAATTATACAGATCCTGAGCTTGCACCTTTTCTGGAGCAGTCCCTTTTCAGTTAAGGCAATTTGTAAGTCTCTATAACATAGAAGTACATCCTGAGGATTTTTTCCTGCTAATAGGACATCATCTTTATAATGGGCAATATATATCATTGGCCATTTTTTCCTTAAAGGATCAATGACTTGTGCCACATAATGTAGGATTATTAGCCATACCCTGAGGAAGGACTGTCCATTGATATCTTTTCATAGGTTCTTTAAAATTAACAGATGGAACACTAAAAGCAAATCTCTCACAATCCTCAGGGTGCAAAGGAATTATAAAGAAACAGTCTTTTAAAACCATAACTATTTTATAACATCCTTTAGGAATCCCCACTGGAGATGGAAGTCAGTTTGCAACGCTCCTATAACTACCACTGTTTCATTTACCTTTCTTAGATCTTGTAACAGTCTCCATTTACTTGATTTTTTCTTGATTACAAATATTGACGTATTCCATGGGGAATTGGATTCCCTCAGATGTCCTGCTTTGACTTGCTCCTGCACTAGCAAAGAAGCAGCTTCTATCTTTTCTTGAGATAAAGACCACTAATCAACCCAAATCAGAATATTTATTAATCCATTGAATTTTATCTGCATGGGGCACAGGCAAGATAGTGGCCATCATGGAAAATGCTTCAAATCTTTACTGTTAGGATGAGGCTTAGGGCCTCCAGATGTTCTAATGTCCTGTTTTGGCCTCTGCTTATTAGCTATTACACTAGGGCTGCACAAGACAAGACCCATTTGTGACAACAGATCTCTTCCCCACAGAGTAACAGGCAGATTTGACATAACATAAAGCTGAATTTGTCCTGAATTAACTTCCTCATCTCTCCAGGTTAGGAGCTTAGAGCTTTGTTTTGGGTTATTAGCATAACCAATTCCTTGGAGATGAGTTACTGTCTCAGACAAAGCCCAAGTTGAGGGCCAGTCTTGTCCTCTAATGATAGTCACATCAGCTCCAGTATCTATTAAACCTTCAAAACTTTTTCCTTCAATAATTAATTTAAGATTAAGTCTTTTGTTAGTAATAGATTGTACCCAGTATACACCAGAAGAACCAAAACAACTTTGTTCTTTCTCCTTTTTTAACAAAATTAGAAGGCATTGAATACAGAGAGAGGGGTCAAAATAAGCCGAGCAATTCTCTGATTAGCAGGTACTGTAATAATACCACAAGGTGAAGCAGACATAATCTTAATCTCCCCCTGATAATCACCATCAATAGCACCTCGATAAATCTGCAATCCTTTCATAATTGAGCTACTTCTCCCTATAAGCAGTCCCCAAGTCTCTGCGTGCAAGGGCCCAAAGACTCTAGTAGGCAGAATTTGAACTCCCATTTCTGGGGTTAATACTGTGTGGCAGGTGGAACAGAGGTCCAATCCTGCACTTCCTGGGGTTGCCCTGAAAAGTTCAAAGATGATTTTCCTTGACTGGATGGCAGCCTCATGGCCCCATACACTGCCTGGTGTTTTAGGAAGGGGGCCTGGGGCTGCCCCCCCCCACTCGTTTCCTGACAAAGTATTGTCTTGAAAGCCTTTTTTAAATCTATAGTCTCTGGCCCAATGCTTCCCTCTCCTACAACAAGGACAGATTCTCTGAGCAGCGCCTGACTGCTGTGTGTTTGTGGTCTCTGATTTTTTAGAGCAATCATATTTAAAATGACTCATATTTCCATATTTAAAACATCCTTTATTCTCCTGTCATAATGGTCCTAGAAATAGCAGATGATGCGTATGAAAGCCACTCCTCTCCACGAGACCTAGTAGATCTGCTTTCTGAGGAAGTCTTTTGACTCTCTGACTCCTGTGAGCTCAATTCGCTTTCTGACACTCTATCTCTCTCCTGTATGATCACCTTCATGAGTCTCTCCTATGTAATACCCCTAGGTGAATTTAATGCCAGGTCATCGCCAACCCAACCTAGCCCCGTACTCTTCTTACATGGCAATACTTCTACAATATAAAAATAAAGTTATTGCTAGCATCAA
>JADRCC010259049.1:1791-15228 GCA_019843855.1 Hylomyscus alleni | reverse complement strand
AAAAAAAAAAAAGTAAAGAAATGAAAAATACCATTGACATACTTGACAATAGTACTTTCTTAGCATTCTCTGGGTGCTAATAAAGAGACAAGGACCGTGGTAAGAAAATGCAAGAAAAAGGGTTTTGATCCACAGTCTGAGATACACAAAGGAGTGGGGGTGGGTGCTGTGTTTTGCATTATTATTATTTTAATCAAGAGGTTTGTAATAGTTTAAAATTTCTTAGTTTCATTAATCAAAATCATCTTTGATTATATATGTGCAAGAAACACATCTATCTATCTGTACATATAAGATTTTTGTATGTAGACTGTAGACCTATCTAGCTTATTGGTATCATGTAATATGTGTTTAAAGAAAAGAAAAATACATAATTATGATTAAGACATAGTATTTATGCATCTCACTCATAAAAATGTCTATCATATTTCTTCCACTTGAGAAAGTCATCGTGGGCTGGGCTAATTAGGATTGCACTGCTGTGACAAAGCTCTAGGACCAAAATCGACTTGGGAGCAGAGGGTTTCTTTCATCTCACAACTCTCAAATCACACTCCACCACTGAGGAACGTTAGGAACCAGAACTCAAGGAAGGACCACAGAGGAATTCCGCATACTGGCATATTCTCCAGGCTCATGTCAAAATATCTTTTCTATCCCTCCCAGGACCTAGGGAGGGCATCACTCATAGTAGACTGGTCCTTCCAACATCAATAATGATGATGATGATGATGACAAAAAAGGCCCCTAGAGACTTGCCTGCAGGCCAATCTGACAGAGGCACTTTTCCAGTTGTGACTCTTCTTCCCAGATAACCTTTGGCTTGTGACAAGTTTGTGTTTATACCAACAAGCTTGAAAACTGATGATCAAGCTGAATGAGGGTCTCCATTGGTGTATAAACATGTGTGTGTGTGTGTGTGTGTGTGTGTGTGTGTGTGTGTGTATTTATCAATGTCAGCCCAAGATTCTACTGTTGAATAAAAGTACCATTCGACCTCTGCTGCAGGTGATTAGACAAAGTCAAAAGGTCCCTGAGCCCTGAATGCCTGGCAGGACTGGCAGAGCTCTGAGCAGAATGGCTGCTCTAGGACTTACCACTGTGTAGTTCATGCCCACTTCATGCACATCTATTACCAGTTTTGGGATGCTAACCGAATTCAGGGTCTTTCCAATACCCGTTATTGTGCTTCCGCCACTGGTAAAATGAAATAGAGAACAGGAATATTCAGAGTGCTTCCACCAACTGTGCAGAGGCTCAGTCTTATACTCAGCTTTATACTTATTATACTCTTATAATGTTAGAGAACTCGCTAGGGTTGAGTGGGAGTTTAGGGGTAACTCTTCTCTGGAAATTTGAGAATATTTAAAGAAAATGGTACTTTATTAGCTGTGGAAATGGCTGAATTTTTACCAACTAAATGTGGAGAAGAAAAACGTCCATGACTATTGTCAGTGGAGTGATAGAACAAGCAGAAATGGGAGAGGCTCAATAGATATTGACTAAAACAGAGTCTGGTGCAGAAAAGAAATATGTATGTGTAAAGGGGTCACAAAACGCAATGAGAAGAGAGGGGGAAAGGCGACCTGCAGCTCAGCAGAGAATTGACATAGATGGAAATATACTATATATGATACAGGTGCATATATACCATGGCACCAGGTTGAACTGTTTTTAATCTAGGTGTTGAAAGCATAACAGGAAGTGAATAATAGGAAGAACTATTCTTGACAGGAAGTAACATTGATAAAGTCAGACTGTCCTGTGGACCTAAATACAATTTCCCACTGAATTGGAAAGGTGCCTTCAAAAGAAACACAGCAGCATTTAAATGAGGGATTAAAGATGTGATGCCCCTTGGGTGTTCCTCAGACAAGCCGTCCTCTATTCTTGCTTTTCTTCCACCCATCAGAAGCTCTTACTTACCTAATAAAAGATTTGGTCGGGTGGATTTCATAGACAATGGGGTCTTCCCGGTAACTGAAGCTGCTCGTCACTCGATTAGCCAAGTCAATTTTCAATTTCACAGGAAACTCACCAGGCATAGTTTGGGCTGGGGTGTAGCATTCGAGGATACTATCTGATACACTGAACAACAAACAAACACGAAAGACCAGAAAGAAAAGAAGCAAAGAATGAAGAGCAGACATTAGTTATTAGCGATATACATACCCCAAAATTATATCGATAAGTCGAAAAACACAACTCAGTGAAATTTCCTGAGGTAGCCTAGGAGAAAAACTCTTCCCCAGTGTAGCTTGTTTATATCCAACTAGATCCCACACTTAGCCTTGTCGAAAGGCCATCCATGACTTCAAACATTTGGCGGTTCAAGCAAGCTTCAAAGTACATTTGGTAATTCGGTATTTAGCTCCATCAACTCTAAGAAGGAGAAACATAACTACCTTTCAAATATAACCTCACCCATTTTGTCCCTCCACATATCGTCTTTATCTTTGAATCTTGATAGAAGTGCTCATTTTGATGTACCGTCAATGACCAGAGCTTTAATTCACTGTCTAGCTCAGATAAGACTCACCACAATAACGGAGTGGGTAGCAAGACGAAGTTCAGAATGGGGATCAATCAATCAAAAGGGAAGGGTAGAAAAATCAGCAAAAGGAAGCAGATGGATTTTGGAAGGAGAGAATCATCAGTGGCAGAGAATCATATAAAAACATCGCTATTATGCTCTGCGAAAACGCAAAAGAACTTGGTGTGGCGTATTAGGCACAGATATCAATCAGCAAAAGTATTTACAATACCTTTTTAAAGTGCATGTTTTCCCTCCAATTGAAATGTGTCTAGAATTGCCACTCTTGAGGTATTTTCCAGTTAAAGTGAGTAAGGTGCCTCCAGCCTGCGGCCCGTACCTTGGAGAAATACTCGTTATTACAGGATCCTGAATGGGTAGCAAAACCAAAGAGGAACTGGTTAGTTCCATCTTTAAGCAGATGAAAGAAAAATCAAATATCCTAGGTCGTGAACAAAAGCACTGCTTGGACTTACTACATAGGAGAAGGCGCTGTACTGTGTTGTCTCTCGACTGTTTGAGATGATCACTGACACATTGAAGTGCTCACTCATCACGGGACCAACTGTGCATTTCAACCTGAAAGAAAAAGAAAAAAAAAAGAGCACAGCTTAATATGTTTCAAATCCACATGCATTTTCTGATTTTCTGGTTTGGCTGCTTGCTGTGATGGGACATTAAACCCCAAATGGTGAGCGCCTGACTCCAAACAGCAAGCTCAGTTTCATGGAAGCAGTAAGGCTGAAAAAAAAAAATTAATGTAATTCTATTTTTTGAATGGTTATATGCCAAACTTTACTTTGACCATGGTAGGAAACTTCATGTCACCAATGCAGACTCACCAGCTAAGGAGTGCAATGATAACCTATGATAACCTAACCTGTAAAGTTATGTGCGTGGTTGTTTGGCACACGCAACATAGGCTGTGCCAGCCGTCTAAGAAGCAGTGTGCCAGCTATGAAGAAGCCAGCTCTCTTCACCAATTTATGCCAACAGCTAGATTTCTATGACTGTAGTTGTCACGAATTCATTTAAACCACTTAAAGGACAATGCAACTGTGCCAGGTTTTCCATAGAATTATTACTGCTGCGACATGTTGGGGGCATGTAGAAGCCAGAAGTCAACCTTGGGTATTATTTCTCAGGAGCTATCGACCTGACTTTGAGATGAGCTTTTTCTCTGGGACCTGGAGATCCCTGATTAGGCTAGACTGGCTGGCCAGAAAACTCCAAGAGTCTTCCTGCCTCTGCCTCCCCAGTGCTGGATTACCAGTGAGTATCATCACACTCAACTTTTTATTTGGGTGTGAGATATTGAACATTGGTCCTTACACTTGATTGACAAACACATTAGCAACTGAGGCATCTCCTCAGCTATCATTGGTGCCATTTTTATCAGTAGTCTTATTGAGTTTAATACATATATATATATATATATATATATATATATATATATGAAGTTTAAATATAATTTGTTTTTACTAAGTTAAAAGAGTTAATGAATTGTCTTTTTTCTTTATAGATCTTAATTCACATTTTAATCATTAAGAGTTTTGGAGAACAAGGGATGTTTCTAGAGTGAACCTGCTTTGGTTTTTGGCCTAGCAAGCTTGATATTCATTGGTTTTGGTTATTATATTAAGGTCTTTTATGATGACCCTAGAATGAAATCTATGTTAAACATATTTACTTTATAGAGTAGATTCAACCGTAGTGATTCAACTGTTAAAACTTTGGTTGTTGCTAATGCACTAAAACAAGTAATCTCTGGGTTACCTGGTTACTGTGGTATTTAGGGATTTTAGAAGAGATATGTAGAATACAGGAGAATACAGCCTTCATCAGAGAGCAGCAGCTCTGATCTCTGGCTTAGCTCAGGCAGGCTGTACCCCAGCTCTCGTAATGTTAGGCAAGAATGGAACCGATACCACCTACGATTTGGGGGATGCCCAGATGGCAGAGTACCAGTGAATATGACCTGAATATAAGTTCATCTTAAAATTGTTTGATTTGATTGATGGCTTCACCACTGTTCCAAGGACTAGCAACTGAATTGTGAACAGAGGACAGACACCCTGATGTTTATTGATGTTCATGAGAGACCTTTGGGGGCAATGTTTGAGGTCGGAAGGGGAAGGGCCATTTTTTCAAATTGCACAGGCAGTTTCTGCAGAGTTTTACTTTAGTAGTTTCAAAACTCCTAGATGCTGGTCTAGCACGATGGAAGAGCAGTTACCACACAAGTCTGATGGTCTGAGTTTGAGCCCTGGAACCAACATTGGTAGGAGGTAACCGAATTCCTGAAGTTGTCTTCTAACTTACACATGCGATGCTACACGTGCAACTGCCAAACACCCTGAACCACAGTAATAAATGCAAATATTAAACTCTTCAACTCCATAAAGATTAAATCAAGTGAACAAGTCTAAAAACAACTTGTGGAAGCGGAATTGTTCTAAGCCATGTCACTTTTGTCTTTCTCCTAATCTGTTAATCAAATGGGATTACAAGAAGAAAACCAAACACATCTTCAAATGCTATGGCAGGTCAAGACCCTTGTGAATTCCTGGATGAGCATGTTGAACAATTGTTTCTTTCTTTTTGGAGAACACAATTAAACCCAGCCTATCTTCCAAGGCAAGCCCAGCGAAGTCACCACGCTCCTTACGTGTTTGTCGTGCTCTCACTTAAGGTCAAGGTACAGCTCTCGTTGCCAAGTAGAACTTTGGTTTTCCTTAAATCAAATTTATTGTTCTTCTTGAATCCAAAGTCCCAGCCACATATGGTCAGCACTGTTCCTCCTTCAAGGGGTGCACTGGTGGGGAACACCTACAATGGTAAAGCCAGCAGAATGTGGTCATCTTTCACATTGTGGAAACCAAGCAAACTATGTACTAATTTTTTTAATTTATTTTTAATGAACAAACAAAAACAACTAGAACAAACCCCTGTTGCCTTCCTCCTCCCCATGTCTGCCACCCCACCCTCTCCCACTTATCGGCCCTGTCAATCCCCTATATTGGGGCACAGAACCTTCACAGGGCCAAGGGCCTCTCCTCTCATTGATGACTGACTTTGTAATCCTCTACTATACACATGCTGCCAGAATAGTCCTTGGTTGGTGGTTGAGTCCCTGGGAGCTCTGAAGGCATTGGTCAGTCCATATTGTTGTTCATCCCAAGAGGCTGCAAACCCTTCAACTCCATTGGTTCTTTCCCTAAGTTCTTCATTGGGGACCCTGTACTCAGTTCAATGGATGGCTGTGAGCCTCTACTTCTGTATTAGTCAGGTACTGTCAGAGCCTCTCAGGAGACAGCTATATCAGGCTGGAGTGCCCTTCCTTCAGTCTCTGCTCCATAGTTAGTCTCTGCAACTCCTTGCATGGGTATTTTGTTCCCCCCTTTTAAGAAGGAATGAAATGTCCACATTTTGGTCTTCCAGAAATTGTGGTACATCTACACAATGGAGTACTACTCAGCTATTAAAAACAATGAATTAATGAAATTCTTAGGGAAATGGATGGATCTGGAGAATATCATCCTGAGTGAGGTAACCCAATCACAAAAGAACACACATGGTATGCACTCTCTGATAAGTGATTATTAGCCCAGGAGATCGGAATACACGGAGTACAAACCACAAGAAACTCAAGAAAAAGGAAGACCAAAATATGTACTAATTTTTAATATTTATTTTTATTTTGAAAAATTCACCTGCATGTGTTTCTATGTGTGGGTTTGTGCACGTGAACAACCTGACTATGGAAGCTGGAAGAGGGCATTTGTTCCCCCTATCCTGGCATTATAGCTGTAATGTGAGTACTGGGAGCTAAACTCAGGGGCTCTGTTGAGCACCTCTTCAAGTCTCAGAATAAAATAATTAATGCCTACCAATTTGTATTTCTTAATGAGAATTTTAGTTGCTTTTTAAATATGGTGAAACTTTGATCCAGAACCTACATGAAATTAGGTAATATTTACTACAAACAACATACTGTTTCTACTGGCAAAAATCTAAACTGAGAGATCCTCAAATCAGTATTTGTAGTAGTTTTTCTCATTCTACTTATTGACATTATTTTATCTCATTTTTGAAGATGTCTTTCCTCAGTGAATAAGAGGCTCATTTTCGGTGTGTTAAAAGTGACCCCTGGAGTTACTCTAAGATGGCGGCAGCCGTCATCTACTGTAACATGAGGCATTTATGATGACCGTTCCTAGGCTAAAATTATTTAGGCCAAACACATTTCCAAGTTAAAAATAAGCTTCTCCTGGGGAGCTGTGTGACAATTGAGAGAGGAAATGCTCTTTTGGGGGGACATATTGTAAATTGTACTGTGAAGTACAATGGTGGGAAAAAGAAGTGTGACGATCGAGCAACTCAGAACCAGCCAAGGCACTTACTAACCAGCCTGGCCCGCGCCACTTTGCAGTTAAGAAGAACTTTCAGGAGAACTCGAGCTTGCAAGCATTCCCATCCTTCCTAAGCAAATGATTACAAAACAATGTCTCCACTCACTCTTGTTGCCAAACCCCTCTAAAGTCTCAGCTTAATGCTTTTATAATCGTCTTTTTACCCATAAAGATCCATTACACAGTTGTGCCTTTCATGAAAACTCACCTCAGCTATGTCTAGCCAAATGAGAACTGCTAGGGGGAAAAAAAATCTGTTTATTTTGATATTGGCAATCCAGCAGAAGAGAAGAGGCAATCACTCCCAGGACTCTTCGGGCCAAGGCTGACACCCAGTTGCTGCTCACTGTAAGGAAGTCTCCCCCTTCCAAAACAGCTGCCCAAGCCAGTGTGGACCAGATCCTTCTGCCTCCAGCCCTTCCCGTTTCTTGTCAAAACTGCAGCCTGTCATTCAGCACACATCATCATCGCTTCCAATGAGATGGCAAAGAGACTTGGCAAAGAGTCTGAGAAAGGCATCATTGCCTAGTAGCTGTGACTCCTAGTGACAAGTGACGACTGTGACAAGTGACTATAAAACCTGCGCTACCCCTCAACCCCTGCTCGAGTTAGAAAGGCTGGCTCTGTTTAGCATTCTCTGAGCTGAATGCTGTCCCAGTAGTTTATGAAGGAACTGTCCCTCTTCCAGGGGAAAAGGAAGGAAGCTGTCCGCAGACCACACACCCTTGTATAGCCCCAACAATGGGCTGGCAAACTAGGAGTTATCCTGAAGTGCAGAGAAACTCTCCAGGCAGGAAATGACTGTCCTGCCCGGAGCCACAGAAGCCTGGTCTCCCACCTGTCTGGCTGGGGAGATACCACCACAAAGTAGTTCCCCTCTCTTTTCACAGGTGAAAGATCACGTTACTGCTGGGCTCGTTCCATCAAGTGTTAGGCTTACGTTTGTGCACCCCATTAAAATAAAATACGAGAAAACATTAAAAAAAAAAAACATCAAATATTACATTTACCACTGAAGCCACTTTCTGATTTAGCAGGAAAAATAAAAGTCACAAATGTGATGATGGCAAAGTCCTGCCTGGGCTGCTGTTGCTTCTTATCTGGGATTCTGATCAATGATACAGTTCTGCTGTGTCTCTGAGACTGTCTTCTGTCCTATAATGTATGAACATTACCCCACCCTGATACATTCAGACTATACTGTGAAACTACCCCCCTCCTTTTCTGAACATTCCTCACTGCTCTTGAAGTATGAAGGCAGAGGGCACATTTGAAACAATGCATTGGGTTTAAACTCCTGAAATCCTTCGTATCTGAAATTGCAAACTATCTCAGCTACTGAGCAGCATGCACCTTGAGAAGCGGGTTAGTGTGTATGTATCAGAAAGTGAAATTCTACACATTGCCTGGATTTGTGCATGTAGAGTTGAAGGCAGAAAAAGAAAGAGGGACAATTTACCTTATTATTGTTATAATTTTTTTTTTTTTTCAGCAAGAATGCCCAATGTCACGGTCTAGTACGGCATGAAATCTCCCTAACAAGTACAGACAGAGGGGGTGGGCTCCTGGGTTTATAGACTCAGCTGTGTGAGTGCTGCTCTTCCTTTTGCCATAAAACCTACACCTCATCCACGTGTGCATGATACACCGAAACTTTTGAAAGCCACCAACTGCCGATGGCTGGACTTTGGAAAGATGAAGGAAGAGGAAGACTCGTATGAGACACTACGCTGTTCTAGAAAACGCTAAGCTCTTTGCTCGGTTGTCAGCTATTTTAACAAGACTTTGATGATTAATACAGAGAGGCACCAGGGTCAGGATGAAGTTCTCCTGCTGGTCAGTTTATCAGCCTGCTTTCTTAAACTGTAGTGTGGATAGGTCTGAAAAGAAGCTGTTGTGATTTAATCGTGTGAGCCTGTGCTTACACACCACACACACACACACACACATACGCACACACACACACACACACACACACACACACACACACTCAGTATAGCTGTCACAGACAGTAAAGAGTAAACGTTTCTGGCATCTGAAATTGCCAAGGCTGTTTGTTTAGTCAAGTATTCAGTTGCATGTGAGTTTTAAAAGAAGACTGAATAACACGCTACAGGCCCAGAGCTGTTTTCCTACTGTTTTCAGTTCATTCTCTGGCTGACCAAGCCAAGGCTTGATAATTGTGTCATACCTAGCAGAAAATGGTTTTACTGAAAGCCCAGTTACCCACTGCAAAGCTTCCCCTAAACCATAACTAAATGGAAGCAGTCACGCACTCCAGTCTGGGTTTCCACTCTGCTACTTTGTTTACTTGGCGGGAACCAGGTGACCCAGCCCTTTAACTTGAATCTTTCACAGGCACAAAAGTTTACAAAAGTCCAACTATTCTACAGGGAGACAGCAAAGTTAGTACTGGGTCCTCACTTGGGAATTTTTTTTTTTTCAAGCAAAATGTACAGGGGCCAAGACATTTTAAAAAATGATCTCAGATTTCATAGTATCAAACCAAACCTCATAGAAATAAAGCAACACCTTGAGTATGGCTGCATTGTCAAGGATGCTGTCTCTACCAGGAGTTAAGTTCTTCAACAGGGGGCCGCACTAATCTCTTCTTGAACTGTATGTCTTGCCACACCATCAGTAAGTATTTTCAAGAGTGATTAAAGCCACACGATATGTCTTATAGCAGTACAGATGACAGAATAGCTAGTCTCTGCGCCATTACTTCATGATCAAGTACATTGAGATAAGATTTAAAGGCACCCACAGGTGAACCTGAGAATCAACCTTTATGTTTGAGGCTCATCAATGTTCCAACTTAGGGGCTCCACGTACGTCATGAACCTGACACCTATTTCTGTGGAGTTGGAAGCTTCAGTTAGGGCACCTCACCTAGAGCAGGCAAGGAGGAACGAGTGTGGGTGATTCCAGAGGGAACAGATCTGGACTGGGGAGCAGTACTGGTCATCTCTGCCTCACTGAGCTATACACACGGACCTAAGGGAGAGCAAGCATGCTCGAGAGGACCTAGGGAGTATGAAGCTAGCACTTCGGATGCAGAATGAGATGGTGTCCCAATGCTATCTTAAAGTCAAAGCTAAGACAGAGAGGGGGACTTTGGCTGGTGTCCCTCACATAGATGAATACATTGATATCTGCATTCTTTTTTTTCACTATTGGAATTTGTATTTACAAAAAAAAAATATACATGATAGCTGGCAGATATCCCTACCTTATAAACTGCTGGCAGACAGATCTCTTGAGTCCATGTACCGCTGGGGCATTCATCGGAATGCACACATTGATTGTGGCACCAGCCACACTGTATAAAGTAAGGGGCAGAGAGACACTGACTACAGGACTGGAAATGTCCGCAGCCCAGGCCGTTCAATGGAATCTTGGTGATCTGCAAAGAAAAGGGACCAAAAGGACTTCAGGTAGGGTTTATAAAAATTGAACGTATATAAAAGTCTCATATAAATATCGCTTGATGGCATCTAATTGAGATAGCATCTACGTGAAAAATTCCATAACAATGGCTTTAAGTGATCTCTAAAATGCCAAACTCCTCCTTTTACCACTGGCACGCACGTGATAAAAGGTAACACTGTTTGGCAGGTATAGTGTGCGCCTGAGATGCCTGCTGCTTGGAAGGCTGAGACAGGGCCGTGGGGTCCAGGAAATCTTGGACAGCCTAACCAGAACTAATTAACTAACCCCCTCCCCACCCCAACCTTAAGGAAATATCAACATTACTGTTCTGGTCCAGAATCACTTTCTTATAATGAATGTTAGAAGTTCTGCAAAGTAGAGACACGTGGCTCTGTCTGAGATGACTTTAAAATAACAAGGAAAAACTAATTTAAGCTGTAGGGGAAACACTTGAGACCCTGGTAAGTTCCGTGTAAGGTTACACGGCATTAGTATCAAGACGTTCATCTCTCTCTCTCTTAGAGGAAAGGGATTACAGGCTGGAGTCACATTCCGGTGTGTGTCCCCAGGATTTATCATCTGCCTGCTCTGGGGTTCTGCTGGTTGGGCTGTAATTCCCATCCTCCTTGTTTGTCTGTTTCACTGAGAAACAGGACTGAGGAGAAATACACAGAAGAATTCTAGAGAAGACCTCCTCAGGCCTAATACTCTTTGACCAGTAGATAACACTACTTAAGAAGGCTCTCTGGAAGACTCCAGAAAGAACTAAATGGAAGAGGCATGAATCTAAGTCTCGGGGATGGGGAATTTAAACAACACCACGCATTATCCATCCAAGAAGAACCTCCTCCGTGGAAACTCTCACGGAAACAGGCCTTACCTTCTTTCCCGTGACAACCAAGGTATAGCCATTTTGATTTGACGGATGCTCAACAATAACTTCTGGGGATACAGGCTGGGAATCCAGGAGGAAGTTCACATGAGGGGTGAAGTGTGCCGTTCGAGAGAGCACCACCTGAGCAACAAAAGGAACCATCTTCATTCCAACAGACTTACTTTAAATACAGGAAGAGTGCATTACTGTTACTGTTCCAACTACAGACCCACAGGGGTGCCCTGTTAGAAACCAATGCAACATTTTTTTCATCTCCTGCCTTGAAGCCAATTTGTTCAAACCCTCGTGTTTTGCCTATGGCCCCAGCAGTTTCTAGGGGAAGAGATCTTCCAATCAGTCAGGTAGCACATTCAGACCAATCCTTACAAGTACATGGGGAACTGGAGGAGTCAAAACTCTCCCCAGGAGGAAAATACCACATGGGCTACAACATTCCCGGATTATTCTCTAATCTGTCCTTTTAACCTTCCCCATGGGGCAGTTTCTCTAAATGTATAGAGCATAGGGAATCTGGAAACCTGGGGCTGACTCCAGCTTTGCTACTCTTAAACTGTATTTATGGATCTTCTGAGGCCAGAATACACTCTGACTATTTGAATTGAATGTTGGACACACACACACATCACTGTCTCAATCTATGCTATTACTTTTACAAAGTAAACCTGGGGATTCATCCCATATACAGCCACCAAACCCAGACAGTATTGTAGATGCTAAGAACTGCTTGCTGACAGGAGCCTGATATAGCTGTCTCCTGAGAGACTCTGCCAGATCCTGACAAATACAGAGGTGGATGCTTGCAGCCAACTATTGGATTGAGCACAGGGTCCCCAATGAAGGAGCTAGAGAAAGGACTGAAGGGGTTTGCAGCCCCATAGGAAGAACAACAATATCAACAACCAGACCCCCCATATCTCCTAGGGACTCAACCACCAACCAAAGAGTACACATGGAGGGCCTCATGGCTCCAGTCGCATATGTAGCAGAGGATGGCCTTGTCGGAAATCAGTGGGAGGAAAGGCCCTTGGTCCTGTAATGGCTTGATGCCCCAGTGTAGGGGAATGCGAGGGCAGGGAGGCAGGAGTGGGTGGGTGGGTGGGGGAGCACCTTCATAGAAGCAGGGGGAGGGCAGATGGAATAGGGGGTTTGGGGGGGGAAATTGAGAAAGGGGATAACATTTAAAATGTAAATATAGAAAGTATCCAATAAAAGAAAAGGAAAAAAAGTAGTTTTTAGTTTATTATAAATAAACTTCTACATTTTGTCTTGGCTTTAAAAGTAAGGCCTGGGGTTTTCACAATGCCTGAAGGATGTGTTCAGAGAAATGGTGTTATTTTTGCTTTCAGGTATTTGTCATTTGGATATTCTCCAGCAATACAATTTCCCTCCTTCCTGTTTCTAGAATCAAGTGACAACGGAAATTTAGACAGATCAATTGAGGAGACAAGATCAGAATTGTTATATTAGTTGACTGCAGATTTTAGGAGGGTTTGGGCATGCCCAGTGGGTCTCTTAAGTAGGTCATCAGTTTGTACACAGGGAATGTGGAATAAGAGGTTGATTCAGCACTGGGCTTCAGATCTACTGTGAAACTACCTGACACTTCCAAGAAACTTCTATTAGTTGTATTTTCAAAATGCACTGGTTTGCAAGGACTATATATGATGGGACTGATTGTTCTGGCAGCATGTGTATAGCAGAAGATTGCAAAGTCGATCATCAGTGGGAGGAGAGGCCCTTGGCCCTGTGAAGGTTCTGTGCCCCAGTGTAGGGGAATGACAGGGCCGATAAGTGGGAGAGGGTGGGGTGGCAGGCATGGGGAGGGGGGAGGCAACAGGGGTTTGTTCTTGTTGATTTTGTTTGTTTATTTGTTTGTTTTTTGGAGGTGAAACTGGGAAAGGAGAAATCATATGACATGTAAATAAAGAAAATATCTAATAAAAAATGCACTGGTTTGTTATATGAATTCCCAGGACAATGATGGACATTATTAGAAATTAGAATACAAACAAAACAAAACAAAGGAACAAAACCAAACCACTCCCTCGGCCATAGTTTTCTCATTCACAAAACAGAAGTGGAGATTAAAGTAGTGATTAAGTGCTTTGGACTCAAATACACACAAACTAAACATATTCTGAGGAAAATGGTCATTTTTTTTTTTT
>JADRCC010259036.1:464-23428 GCA_019843855.1 Hylomyscus alleni | reverse complement strand
ACACACACACACACACACACACACACACAGACTGGATTATTGTATAAGAGAATATACAACATGTCTTCTTTTAACAAGGCTTAGCAGGTGTCTAACTCTTCTTTAGTTAATTTTGAAGGATTTACTCCTTTGATTTTATAACAACTGTCAATGAAATTGTTTTCTTAACTTTAGGTTTTAAATACTCATTAAAGACATTGACTTTTTTTTTTTTACTGGCTTTCATCATGCTATTTATTTTGTTTGTTTTGTTTTGTTTTTCATTTTGTTTTGTTTTGATTTTTTGTTTTAGTTTGGTGAGGTTTACTATTGCTATCTTCTTGTTTTGTTATGTTTATAGTATTTTTCTTTTGTATAATCCAGGAAAAAGATATCTTATCCTTTTAAAAATATGCTTTAATTTTTTTTACAAACAAAATGAACAAAATGTTTAATGTTATTTTGTTTTTCTTTGTCCTGCTCTATCTTCATGGACTCTACTGTCCAGTATTAAATGGATGTAATTATAGTGGATATGTTTTTCTTATTTGTGAAACAAAAGTAGTTGTACTGTTTTCACAGAAAGCCTTTTCAAGTTATAAAAATTTCTTAATATTCTTAGCTTTGAATGTATTTTGGATTTCTGTATCTATTGAGATTATTATGGGATTTTAAATAGTTTTGATAAGATATATTACTATTACATTTTTCAATATGAAACCAATTTTAAATGCCTGAGAAAATGCTACTGAATATTGAGACACTATCATTTTCATATTACTGTGTTCATCACTTGGGAGAAATGTGGAAAAAACTTAATGAGAAACTTGATCTACAATTACCTGAAAAAACACTCAGGTAGATTGCTCATGATAAAAACTGGCTTGAAAAAAAGAGCAAAGCTGGGATGGGAGAAGAGATGAAACTCAGTGATGGAGATAGCACTTGCCTAGCTTACATGAAGCTCTGGCATTAATCATAAGCAACTCAAAAAGAGAAACAGAAACAAGGTATGTGCTCATGAACAAACTAAGCAGACTATGTGGAAAATAAGTGTTTGGGATTCTTTCTTTACATGGGTGCTCCACGCAGCTTCACAATCAAATATACATTCCAAAGTAAGCACGCAAATCAGTTTAGGAAGGAGTGAACAATTTCAAAGGCTTAGTGTAAAAGCAGGATGGCAACTAGATTGTTAAATAAAACTTTCTTATCAAGATATTTGATAACTGAATTTAGACTATGCCATAATGGAAAACATTGTCTAGTATAGTATTCAAAAATTGACTCATTAACATGAACTATCATTAGACAGAAAGTAGGTAGCAATGAAAGAATAAAAAGTTGAAGACAGATATTGTTGAGCTGACTTTATATAAAATAATTATATTTCTTTTGCTTAAGTAAATTATGGGGTAGTAAACAATATATGTGGCTGGGAACTATTTTCTCTGTCATCTCTCAAATATAATAAGTTTATAAATTCATGCTTATAGAAAAGTTAATTGCACACACTAAGGAAGACCAATAAGATTGTTCCCAAGTAGAGAGCTTGGGAACAGAAGCTGCCATGGTGATTTGAAAGGAAGTCTAAGGCATGAGGCTGATATGTGTCTCCTAGATAAAGATTCAGGAAATTTATATCACAGAAACTGGATTTAGGTTTGTATTATTAAGCTTCTCTTCTATGAAATGTTAGCTGACATTACATGTGGACTAGAAGGTACCATAAGGTGCTGAGAAGAAGGTATTCTTTTGTTTTAGATATGTTCTGTAAATAAATTTTAAATCCATTTGGTGAACATTAAATCAGATGTAAGGGAAAGCTACATGCAAACACAACTAGAAAAGCTCAACATAACCATTCATCTAATAGAAAGTAACAAAAAAGTAGAGTTGTACAGTGCATGCTAAAAGTCTTTTGAGTTTAGTCTAATATCATATCATTTAAATAATTTAAATTTAAGAAAGCATGACAATTGTACAGTATCTCATTTCATTCTTGTTCTCCTACTTACTACCATTTTCTTTTCTTTATTGGATATTTTATTTATTTATATTTCAAATGTTATCCCCTTTACCTGTTTCCCCTTTGCAACCCTCCTATCGTATCCTCCTTCCCCTGCTTCTATATGGGTACTCCCTTACCCAGCCACCCACTCCCACCTTACCACCTTGACATTCCCATACACTGGAGCACCAAACCTACAGAGGACCAAAGGCCGTTCATCCCATTGATGCCAGATAAGGCCATCATCTGCAACATATGTGGCTAGAACCATAGGTCCCTCCATGTATACACTTTTGTTGGTGGTTTAGTCCTTGTGAGTTCTGTAGGAGTCTGGTTGGTTGATATTGTTTTTTCTTCCTATGAGATTGCAAGCCTCTTCAGCTCCTATAGTCCTTTCCCTAACTCCTTCATTGGGGTCACCATACTCAGTCCAATGGTTGGCTGTGAGCATCTGCATTTGTATTTGTCAGGCACTGGCTGAGCCTCTCAGGGGACAGACATATCAGACTCCTGTCAGCAAGCACTTCTTGGTATCAGCAATAGTGTATGGGTGTGGTGTTTGTATATGAGATGGATCATCAGGAGTTGCACTCTCTGGATGGCCTTTTCTTCAGTCTCTGCTCCATATTATATTCACATATTTCCTCTAGACAGGAGAAATTCCAGGTTAAAAATTTGGGTGGACCCATCCCTTAACTGGTGACAACTGATTATTTGTGATGTTAACTGGTCTTGCTGTCTCTGACTGGAGCCTGTCCCTCCTTTGAGCCTGGTTATGTTGGACTTCCTTGGGTCAGGCTCTCTCTGGGTGTGGGAAGGTTTTTGGAGGGGCTGATCTGTAAGGCTGGCTGTGGCGGAACTTCTGGAGGTCAAATGTTTCAGTCTCTTATCACTTTTTAGGTGACAAGAGTCTCTGGGTGTTGTTAGAATGGGAAGAGGTCTGAAGCACAGGATCTGTTCTAGGGTGCAGATCTGAACTGGAAGGAAGGTGTGTCTCTGGCAGTGCAAGACGTCCTGTGTCCTCTGGGCCCTAGAGTTCCCACGTAGGTCAGTTATTGGGATGGATTTGAAGGACTCACCTGTTATGCTGGCGGGTTCAGAACTCCTAGGGGGTCAAGCTCTTTAGTTTACTACAGCTAGCATGAAAAAATATTTTGCTATTCCTTTCATTTACATACTTAGCTTTTTTTCATACTTAGTAAAGTATGACTTCCTCTTTCCCCATTCTAGCAACTTTTCCTGTAGTTAATAAGAAATGCATGCACAGGTAAGCATGGATTTCAAGAGGGCTCTCAATGCTCCCAAGCAACAGTCGGTGCATTATTTCCTAGTTACCTCTCCTATTATCTTCCTCATATGTCTTTTTTTTTTACTTCCAAATACTGACAACTGATAAAAAATTTTTTATAATTTACTGAGAAAAATAAGGACAAAAGACAACTTCCACAGATGTCACTTTTACCTATTTATCAGATTCCATATTGTTTCCTTGACTATAATGTTTAAGCCACACATACCTTCCCTCATGCCATTTGACCCCCTTATCTAAGTACATATCATATTTCTTCATTCTTCAACAGTGTCATGAATACTACAAGTCTCCCTACCTTTGCCCAATTTGTGTGTGTTTGTGTGTGTGTGTGTTTGTATGTGTGTGTGTGTGCACGTGTGTGTATGTGTACATGTATGTGAGTGTGCATACATTTGTGCATTTGTATTATCATGCCTTTATATATGCATAGGTGACAGGTACAAGTGTGTATGTATTAATATCAGAGTGTCATTTCTCATGAGTCTTACACCTTGAATTTTGAGACAGAAGCTGTCACTGGACTAGGGTTATATCACAATCAACTTCAAGTTATCCTCTTATTCCTAACTCATGCTTATTGCCAGTGGTAGAATTATAAAGGTATGCCACCAACCAAGATATTTTAACATGATTTTTAGGAGTTACCTTTGTGTCCCATTGATTTTCTAGTAAGCATTTTATGGACTGAGACATCTCCATAGTCATTCCTGTATTTTAACCCTCATTATTGCTCAGATGGTTGTTTTTGTTTTATTTCATTCTGTCCTATATTTAATTTTATTTATTTACATTTCAAATGTTATCCCCTTTCCCAGTGTTCCCTCTGCAACGCCCCTATATTATCCCCCTTAATTTACTTCTATGAGGGTGCTCCCCCACCCACCTACACACTCCTGCCTCAGTGCCATAGCATTCCCCTACACTGAGGCATCAATACTTCACAGGACCAAGGGCCTCCCCTCCCATTGATGCAAGATAAGGCCCCTTCAGTTCCTTCAGTTCTTCCCCTAACTCCTCCAATGGGGTCCCTGTTATCGGTCCAATGGTTTGTTGCTTGAATCTTCATCTGTATTGGTCAGGATCTGAGAGAGCCTATCAGGAGACAGCTGTATCAGGCTCCTGTTAGCAAGTACTTCTTGGCATTTGCAATAAAGTCTGGGTTTGGTATCTGCATCTGGGATGGATCTCCAGGTGGAGCAGTATCTGGATGACCTTTATTTCAGTCTCTACACTATCATTTGTCCCTGTATTTCCTTTAGATAGGAGCAATTCTAGGTTAAAATTTGGGAGATAGGTGGATGACACTGTCCCTCAACCAGGGGGTTATGCCTAACCTCTGGATATGGTCTAGACAGATTCTACAATGCCTTTGTGGGATATTTTAGTGAATGTAATCATTGCTGTGGGGTACTGTGAGGCTTTTGCTTTCCTGGCATCTGGGACCTTCTGGTTACTACCCTTAACTCTCCATTCCCTATTGGTACACACATTTCCTCAATTTCCTGACCCTCTGTACATCTCCCCCATCTCCTCCAATACCTGATTCTTTCTCTCTTTTTCCCCTCAGCTCTTCTCATTCTCTCAAATCTCACACAGCTTCTAATTCCCTTGATTTTTTTCGTTCCCCTTTCGCAGTAGGACTGAAGAATCAACTCTGATCTTCTTTCCTGTTTAGCTTCATGTGATGTGATCCTAATTTGTATCCTGAGTATTCCACATACTTTGCCTATTACCCACTTATCAGTGAATACAACATGTGTCATATTTTGTGACTGAGTTACCTCACTCAGTATGATATTTTCTAGTTCCATACATTTGCCTGCAAATTTGATGAATTCATAGTTTTTAATAGCTGAGTAGTACTCCATTATGTAAAAGTGTAAACAGACTGAGAAAGAAATTAGAGAAACAACACAATTCACAATAGTCACAAATAGTATCAAATACCTTGGTGTGAATCTAACTAAGCAAGTGAAAGATCTGTATGACAAAACTTCAAGTCTCGGAAGAAAAAAAATCGAAGAAGATCTCAGAAAATGGAAAGATCTCCCATGCTTATGAATTGACAGGACTAACATAGTAAAAATGGTCAATTTGCTGAAATAAGTCTACAGATTCAGTGCACTCTCCATCAAAATTCCAACTCAATTCTTCATAGAAATAGAAAGAACAGTTTGCAAATTCATCTGAAATTTAAAAAAAAAAAAAAACAGGATTGCAAAAACTATTCTCAACAGTAAAGGAACTTCTGTGGGAATCACTTTCCCTGATCTCAAGCTATACTGCAGAGCAATAGCGACAAAAAGTTCATGGTATTGGTACAGCAGGTAGATGAGTGGAATAGAATTGATGACTCAGAAATGAACCCACACACCTATGGTCACTTCATCTTTGACAATGAAGCTAAAGCCATCCAGTGGAAAAAAGCCAGCTCTGTCATATATTTTTGAACAATGCTTACTGTAATGACAATTCTTAGTCATTGATCCTATAAGTTGTCTTACCTTTGGACAGGTATGTGTGTGTGTGTGTGTGTGTGTGTGTGTTCTCTGTGTGTGTGTGCATGTGTCCATGCACATGTAGGTGAGTATGTATACAAGTATGCATTTTTGTTACAATGCTCTTATATATGCATGAGTGGTGGCTTGTCTGTTGTTGTGATAAACTATCCTGACTTAAGCAACTTGAGGAAGAAGGATCTATTTTGGTTTATAAAGTGTACAGTTTACCATCCTTGTCCTAGTAACATAATTCCTCTAAAAGGAAGAGGAGAAGATTGAGTGTGTTCAGCTAACTTTGCTTTTCATGTATTCTAAGACATTAGGTGTGCTTTTTAGTTTTATTTCTTTCTTTATTATGACAACTTAACACCAACTAGAGTTATCTGGGAAGAGGAACCTTAATTAAATGGTAATCTATCATCACAGCAATAGAAAGAATATTGAGTTACCACACTTAAATGGTAATACATACACATTAAAGTAAGTCTTCCTATCTCAATTAACCTAATCAATATAATCTCTCATACACATAAGCATAAACTAACCTAATCAAACTAATCCTTGATGGGTGTGCCTAGGGACATGCCTGTTCTTTCAGATGATTCTAGAGACTGTCAAATTGAAAATAAACTTTAACAAAGTATAACATGAATATGCATATTATATATAATCTATCATATTAATATACACACATTTTCAAAACTACATTTATCCAACTGAAATCTCTCACTTGCTCTGCCCACATGATATAAACATATCAAATTTTAGATCACTGAGATTTAATTTCTTACCTTTCCTCAGAAACTTGGTTCATTCTAACTTTCTAGTCAGTGTCTCAAGACAATCAGATTGGTCCATCTCTGTTTCTTTAATAAAATATAAAAAGCAAAACAAAAAAAATCTTTACTTTTAAAAATTTTTGTGTATGGTTATCTTGTCTGGATATTTGTCTGTGTCTCATGTGCAGACAGTGCTTGTAGAGGTTAGATGAGGGCATTGGATCCCTCAGGACTGGAGTTACAGAAGTTTTTCAGCCATTTTATGGATTCTAGGAATTGAACCTAAGTTCTCTGGAAGACCTATTACTGCTCTTAAGTGCTCAGTCATCTCTCCAACACCATCTCTAAATCTTTTATCTCATACAGTGTATTAATGTTTAATTAGAACTCATTGCCTATAATTTTAAAATGTTCAAGTATTTTAACTATATTCAACTGAAGTGTTATAGCACATTTATTATAGTTTTTTTTTTTTTAGATCATTACAATTATCTATGTAGCCTTTCTGCTTCTATTCGGATATTGTGCAATCTACTTTCTGTTTAGTGAATAATACAGTACACACTATGATGCTTTCAAGCTCTCTATTAAAGATTAGCTTTTCTAAATAATCAATTTTACAGAGTATAAGATAAAAAATACCAAATATCTCTAAAAAAATTATTATTAAAAAATTAATTCTTTGAAAAATAAAATAATTTATAATGACTCTAATTACCATATTTTAACTGATTGCCTTCTAGGTTCTTTTCTAACTAAAGTTCCTACTCCTCTCTGGCTCTCTCTCCTCACCAAATCTGTAAAAACAGTGCTGAGTTCTACAATTGTGCCATTTAAATTATGTTTATCAATAGATAAATGTTTGTAAATAGAAAGTAGTTTGATACTTGATATTTTAAGATACACAAAATTTCTATTAAATCATATTTTAGATAATATTTTGAAAAGTTCAATAATTTCTGAAAGTTTGATTAAAACCAATATATATATATATATATATATTGATTTTCCATAATATGCAATATAGACTATCATCAGAATATACAAAATATAAAGTTATGCAAAAATTAACAAATGGTTATACATTTCAACAAGGTCTAACTGGACTTAAATGGGTTTAATAACTGAGTATGAACATGAAAAAAATGTGCTCCAGTTACACAAAGTTTGAAGCCAAAGTTTAATATTTGCTTTTGTACATTCACATATTGTGTGAACAAATTACTTTGTTGACATAAGAATATGAAAAGTCCCATGGAAAGGGGAGACTGTTGTCCAGTACCAAACAACAAACATAAAATATTGTAATCTGGCCGGGCAGTGATGGTACACGCCTTTAATCCCAGCACTTAGGAGGCAGAGACAGGCAGATTTCTGAGTTCGAGGCCAGCCTGGTCTACAGAGTGAGTTCCAGGACAGCCAGGGCTACACAGAGAAACCCTGTCTCAAAAACACAAAAACAAAGACAAAAATGTAATCTGATATGTACGTAAAGAATAAGAGACAACAGAAAACATTAAGGGAAAAACAATTATATAAAATATGGTATTCAGATATCTTACCTGATAAATTGGGAAATAATTGTTTAATGAATGAATCCCATATATGATTTCACTTCTGTAAGGAATGGTACCTACCACTAGAAAGTGGAAGAAAAACATTGCATGATATTCTAAGAACTTTTCTATGCATACATACTTTGAAAGACCTTAAAGTTGTAAAATTTTATGGTTTTATTTTTTACTATGGAGAATAAGGATGAAAGACTACTCTAAATATAACAGACTGGAAAATCCAGAAAATATTTGGAAAATATAAAATTTTGTCTTTAATTGCATAACAATTTCCAGAGTCATCATTTATTTTCTCGTCTCCACTTTTTCCAGATATTACTTTTATATTTTTCTATGATTATAGTATAAGCATTACAAAGCAAAAGTTTCAGGAGTGTTACCTGCTAACATGGGCAAAGTTTTGTGAGAAATTAAGCAGTTGTATTCATGAAGATAAATTACTTCAAATTTTTTCAGTTTAGTATACTATTGGGGAAATAAGTTTATCCTAACACTTCTATAACTTATATATGACTTTTCATATATCTTGATTAAATTGATTTTGTTCAAGGACATAGGGCTTGGAAGGACAACTCATTTGTATTTTTCTTTTTTTTTCTGTTTTTTGTTAGTTTGTTTTTGTTTTTGTTTTTGTTTTTGTTTTTGGATTTTCGAGACAGGGTTTCTCTGTGTATCCCTGGATGGCCTCGAACTTACTTTGTAGACCAAGCTGGCCTCGAACTCAGAAATCCACCTGTCTCTGCCTCCCAAGTGCTGGGATTAAAGGCATGCACCACCACCACCCAACCTCATTTGTTTTTTACTATGGAATTTTCTGAACTGGTCCAAAATAAATGGGTTACCATATGATGGTTTGTATATGTATACATTTTCTAATATTTAAAGATGGTCAAATACATCTATCTTTCCAAATACATTTCTTTACCATTAACACATTAACATTTTTCATACCTTTTGAGAATACACAGTACATTATCATTTGTAATCAGCTTAACTACAATAGTACATCAGTAATTTTTTTACTCCTATGTAATTGAAACTTAGTATCTCCTGATTAGCCATCTATTATCTGTCTTCCCTTTGCACTCTTGAACCTCTCTTAACCATCTTTGTGTGCTCAACTTTCATAATAATCATGTTTTTCTATCCTACATATGAGTCAGATTATCCAGTACTTCAGCTTCTGTGTCTAACTTTTTTCATCAGCAGGATTTTCTAGTTCTATTTATCTTTAACTTCTTTCTTTATGTTTTTATATTTATTATTTGTGTATAATATTGTAAGAAGCATTAAATATAAGTGTTTTCTATAATATACTATAGAATTGTACTTATAACAAAAATAACAAAATATTTTTACCTTCCTCAATTTGAAATACTTTTTATGTAAATGCTTTAGTTCCACCTACACTCAACTAGGCTATTGTTTACACAAAAGCCCTGCTATATTATCAAAGTGGCTGACTTCTAAACACTTCATTTCCTGTGAGTGGATTTAAAAACAAAAATATGTTGAATTTCAAAAGATTTTGAGGCAAAAACACAGTCAGTAGGGAAAAACCACACTCATCTACTGAATCAGAATAAAAGCACCCCTACAACTGCTACCTCTGTGCCTGTTCCTCAGCACTGGTGAGCAGTGCATCCTCTTGATCTAGAGTAAGGTTGCCTTGTGGAAAAACTTAAGTTGTGGTGGTTGTTGCTTTGTGATCCAAAACTTATTTCTAAAAATACAGCAAAGAGACATCTTCTCTCCCACATTTCTAGCAACACTATTCATTATAGCCCACAAGTGGGAAAATTTTATATTTGATCTATACTTGTGAACAATTAGAGAAGCAAAAATCTGAATGGACTATTTACTAAAAAATACTGCATGTGGCATACTAGAAACACTATTACAGATGAGTCTTAATACATATAATTGTGAATACATGTTTTTACTTTATGACGTTTATCATTGAAAGAATATTACATCACTGCCCTAAATTTAGGTCACCTACTTCTTAACACAAACTTTACCAAAATCTGTGCCAAGTTGGTAGGAAAGACAAATATTCAGGTAAGTGTTTTCATGGATAACTTCTGTAGCATTGGTACTAAATATGTTATAACCATTCCAATGTATTTAATAATGATATTATTAAATATACAAAAATTGAATCTTGTTTGAAAAAAAATCATGCTGGTATAAAAGGTCTCCACATTATCAAAAAAGACAAACATACTATGTTTCTTTTTTCTCTTCTCTCTCTCTCTCTCTCTCTCTCTCTCTCTCTCTCTCTCTCTCTCTTTCTCTCTCTCTTTCAGACATAGTCTTATGTAAAGAATGGTGGCCTTTACCCCTCATATAGTAGAAGATGAACTTAAACACTTGATCCTCCTGACACCAACTCCAAATTGCTGAGTTAGCATGCATGAATAGTTTATTTCCTAGAATTGAATCCAGGTTTTCTGCAAACTAAGCAAGCATTCTCACAGCTAATTTACACTCCCGGGCCTCATATTATGTTTAATTGATTACATATCTAAAGAATTCCATCACACAAATAAACATACAGATAAAAGCTATATAAAGATATTTATTAAGTATTTGTCTTCAAATTCCAAATATTTGTAACCTATTAGAATATTTTTAAACAAAACAAAATCATATGGTTTAATTGTTCCCCTTCATGCTGTTAATATGAAAACTTGTGGAAATGAAAAACATAGATTAAAAGTTGTATTTCTCTCAGAAAATAAAATTTGAATTTTTAAATATGCAAGCTGTACCTTTTATTTATAAAACAATTTAAGTGCATTAACAGCCAATGGTACATTTTTATAGTTAATATAAACTGTAGTCTACCTAAGGAGAAAATATTTCAGGGAAATTAGACAGCCTTCATTGTATGACTATAATAATGACTTCATATGGACATATATATATGTATATATGTCCCAAAATTTTAAAATAATTACCTGCTCTAGCATTGAAATTATTCATAAATATATAAATATATTTTAGTATACTAATTTGTTTAATTACAGTATACATATCCTTTATTCTCATATCTGATATGATCATATAATTAGAGTATATATTGACAAATAATCATTGTGTTATTTATATATAATATTTACAATTAATATAAGCTTATCTCTCAAAATGCTTTGCATTAGTTGTATTAACGTTGAAATAGTTTTTCTTACTCTTTTGTTTTCAAGTAAATCTCAAATACACACTTTAAACACAATACTTTAGTATATATTTGTTTTGATGACTTTCATACAACACTCAATTTCTGTTTAGCAAATATTTCTTTACCTACTGATTTATTTTTAATTCTTGGGGTTATACCTGTAAATTGTTCTATATCTGCTTTTTATAATCACCAATATAATTTTAAATTATAAAATTGGAGAATATAGAAAATACTTTTATTTTAAACAGTAATTTGTTGACTGTAGCTATTCCCAGCTTATCTATCTGTCGTTCTGTCTATCTGTATGTATGTATGTATCTGGATACATAGATAGAAGTTTTGTCTGAATATAATAATATCTTCTCTAGTTTCCAATGCCATCATTTTGAAGAAAACCACAGGATTTTGTGTCATCTTTATTGACAAATAGTTAAAAGTGATTTGTTAGATTTGTCTACTTGCATTCTCATTTTACCTGAACATGTATAGGTTTCCATTTTCTTTCCTATAGCAGCATGTCAATGATAATTTAGTTAATGTCAAATGGCTTCTTTCTTTGGATTCCACATTTCTTCAGTGATATTTTTATTCATCAATATTATTTTATATTGCTTTACTCAAAGTTGTTTTATTAGACATTTTACAATTCTTTTCTGTTTTTTTTAAATTAATTGATTATTTTATTTATTTACATTTCAAATGTCTCACTTCCTGGTCTCCCCTCCACAAACCCCTGATTCCATCCCCTTTGCCCTTTGCCTCTAAGAGGAGGCTCCCCTCACCCATCCATTCCCACCTCACTCCTCCACTATGCTGGGTCAACAAGCTTCCCCAAACCAAGGACCCCCTTTCACATTGATCCCAGATAAGGCATTCCTCTGCTACATATGTGTCTGGAGACATGGACCTATCAATGTATACTCTTTGTTTGATAGTTTAGTCCCTGGAAGTTCTGGAGAATCCAGTTAGTTGATATTGCCATTAACTTTAAATCAGATTTGTTTCAAGATAAAATTACTGAATTGCTATTATCTATATGTATTCTTCTTATATAGATTCTCACATATTACACAAGTGAAATATATGCATAATATTACAGATAAATTGTAGAGTTTCTGAGTTCTATCTTTCTGTTACTTTAATTTGAAAGTATTATTGATCATGTTTGAAATGAGTAAGTTCTGTGCTGGTTAATTTCCTTGTTTCTATGGCCAAATACCTGACAAGAAACAATTCAGGCATAAATGATTTATTCTGTCTCAAAGTTCAAAGAGGATACAATACATAAGGATGGGGATAATATAGTAGTATGAATTTTAGGCAATTGGTCACATTGTACTCACTATTAGGAAGAAGGTGGTTATCAACATTGGTAATTAGATTTCCTTCTCTTTTTGTTCTGTCCAGACTCATAGTTTATGTGATTGAATATTATCTCTTCCACCAATCGTGATACACATCATATATTTAGATGATCTTTACCAAATGTCTTATTATTTTAATAAACATGAAGATTTATTCCTTTAGCATTAGTTATTTTTAAATAATATTTGATGTTGCTATGAAAATATTAGTAATTTATTGGCCTTTATAACTTCTTATACTTATGTTCATTCTTATACTGCAACAACATTTTCCAAGTATATTCTACTACTTTGAATCATAAAACTAAGTATAAATCAATGAACTTTGTCATACTTACATACTTATACAAAATTCATATATGCAACTCCGTGAAATTACAAGAATATCTAAGTCTATAGAATGCTTAGTCAGTCTGAGTAATCTATCCTGTTCTCCATACACTTAAAAAAAAAAAAACAGGTAAACAAATAGAGGGATCTTTTTCCTTTTCTGTATTTCTCAAGCCACATATAGTTTATGAGTTTACAGGATAAAGCAAGAATAATTTATAAACATACTAAACATTATTGTAAACCTTTTACAGAGCCAAAATACAGAAATCAATTTTTATTAACTGTGAAGGAGTTAGAAATGCTCATAATTCTGTAATATGGAGTGGAAGTATATATATTTATAAAAATGACATAAATTAATGTATTTTGAGGAAAATTTGAGTCTTCCCCTATAATTTATTCAGTTCCACATAATACAGTCAGAGTATATTTCAAAAGGGAAGTTTGATTATTCAGTAGTCATTATTTAATGATATTTCAAATTATTAAACCGGTTAATCAAATCTTAAGTTTCTGTTATAGACTGTCCATAAGCAGGTAAGGAAGCATTTTGTCCCACTTTACATTATTTTTGCTATTAATATATTTGTCAATTTCTTAACCATCTTACAGTTCTTTGACATTTATATGCAGTATTTTTTTAAATAATTTGACACAAAGCAGATTTAGTAGGAAACAATATAATTTTGAATAGCCCAAGATCTGTTGTTGTCTTCTTTTATGATAATTACACTCTGAAAAAGAAAAATGAAATGAAAATGTAAAATTACATCATTTTGTTTGTCTCAGTATATTTTTCTCAAGAAACTCTAGGCAGATTGTATAAAATTAACTTTACTCACATAAATGAAATTCACAAACTGTCAATCCAATTTTCCTGGGTATCAGAAATTGACATGAAATGTCATTTTCAAACTGCCATCACAACTTCATGTAAAATGTCAGTAACTCAATAACAGAGTGTTCTAGTTTGATTCTCTGTAGCTATGGCAAAACAGTAATGAAAACAGCTTGGGAAAGGGTCACAGTAGATCACTGATGCAAGGCAGGGAAGAAGCTCAAGCTAAGAACTGACACAGGCAAGGGAGGAGTGCTATTTATGGTATTACTTCCTCAGTCTTGCCCAGATACCTTTCTTATGCCATGTAGAACATTATGCAAAGGGGTAATATCACACACAGTGTACTGGGCTTTCCCGTGGTAGTCACTAATCAAGAAAATTTCCTCACATACTTGCTCTTCAGACACATTTGATAGAAGCTATTCCTTAAATAAGGTTTCCTTTTCTTAGATATTTTTTAGCTTGTTTGATGTTGATAGAAAATAGCCAGCAAAAGAGACCTCATTTTAAATTGGTATACAAATGCATCATGATAAAAACATATTTTTTTCCTATATGTCTCAAAGATGTTATAGTCATATCATAATATAAACACAATATAATTTTAAAAGTACCAAATTCTTAATGAATTTCAACACTTCAAAATTCCAGCTTCTCTTTCAAAGGCTAAAGTGTCTTTAACTGTGGAGAACCTGTAGAATGAAATAATATGTAAAAAATAAATTATATAACTATTATTCCATGATGGAATAACCAGTCCATAGTAAACAATAGATCAAACCAAACCAAACTCTTGATGTCTGATTTCTTGGACTCAATAATGACCTTACATTTGCCAAAGATTTTGGGTATCCCCATGTGTATGGCTTTGGAAACCACAATACATGCAACTTGTCCCCTAGGTGTGCTCTGGCTCCATTGTATACCTGCTATTGTCCTTGGTGGACATCCTATGTCCTGGCTTCACTAATATACTAAAGGTTTCCACATAAATTGAGGCACTAGATTTACTAATGTCTTCTTGAAGTTCAAGCTCCAGCCCCTTTCTATGAATTCATCAGTCCAGGGGTCTCAACTACAACTGAAACTGTACTTTTATCAATTGTATATCCTGGCCTCTTCAGGATCATTAAACCTTCTTCTAGAGTACTAAACCTTAGCTTTACTACATCATTCCTTTGTAGGTTCCATAATGACACTGAGACTATACCTATATCAATGACCTCTCCTGGCCTCTCACAGTAGCAAGTTATAATTATTCTGCATACCCTCCATGCCACCAGCCAGCTCCACATGAGAAACAGTGTTTTCCTACTACTTTGAATTACAGCATTGGACACTTACTACAACTACTAAGAAAACTATAGAAACTCTTTCCACAAGATGTCATCTAAATGATGCTTGGTTCTTATTAATCATAGATCATATTTCAGTCTTAGCTAAGCAGTTTCAATTACCTGAGCAAAACAGAGGTTTCATTTAGTGGTGTTGGTGTCTTGTTAATCACAACTGGTTTTTCATCCCTACCTGGTACAAAGCCACATGTGCTTATATCAAAATATCTCATAAATACTTCTGATGGAAGTTGGAGATACTCTCAAACTTCTTTCTGAAACTTTACAATCCAGAACTTCACACTCAGAATTCCTTTTTACATTGCTATTTTCCAAGCATCCACATAAACTGGTAAGCCCTTAATGGCTTTTCCAGCACAAAGTTTCTAACTACTGCTACAATCATCTCCAAAAATAAAACATAGGCTATCACAACAATATCCGACTCTGGTAGCAACTTAGTTTTATTTTGGTTTTCTGTTGTTGTGATAAGATAGAGACCAAAGTCAACTTGGGGATGAAAGAGCTTATTTACTTCATCTATTATTTAATATAATCCATCACCAAAAGAGGCAAAGGAAGGAGCTCAAAGCAGGAACCCTGAGACAGAAACTGAAGCAAAAGACTGTAGATGACTGGTTCTTACTTGTTTCCCCACTTCCCAGGGTTCACTCCCTTTGTTTTCTTATACAAACTAATATCAGTTTCTCTTAGGAGCAACGTTCACAGTTCTCTGGGCACTCTTATATCAATAATTAAGAAATCTCCCCAAAGACAAATCCAAAAACCAATATGAGGGAGAAATTTTAAATTTGCAACTTCTCAGGTGACTCAAGTTGACAAAAACTAACAAGCACAAAGAAATTATCAAGAAAGTTGGACATAAAGACAGATATTTCTCCTAGTTGAGGTTTAGAGCTTTCTATTTTACATATATCTTAATATTTCTCTATATTTGGCTTGAAGTGCTTGAAGTTCTAGCAAGAATAATGATACAACTAAAGTTTAAGGGGATACAAATTGGAAAAGTCAAAGGTTCCCTATTTGCAAATGATATGATAGTACACATATGTGTCACCAACAATTCTACCAGAAAACTCTTACAGTTGAAGAACTCCTCAACAAAGTGGCTGGATACAAAATAAAGTCAATGAAATAAATAGTCCTCCTCTACACAAGTGATAAATTGGGTAAGAAAGAAGTTAGTGAAAGAATACACTTCATAATAGCTACAAATAATATAAAATACCTTGGTGTAAGTCTAACAACTCATGTGAAAGAACCATATGTCAAGAACTTCAAGTCTCTGAAGAAATAAACTGAGAAAGATATCAGAAGGCTGCTAGAGTCTCTGTTGAAAAGTCTAGTGTAATTCTGATAGGTCTGCCTTTATATGTTACTTGACCATTTTTCTTTACCCCTTTTAATATTCTTTTTTTCATTCTGTGAATATAGCATTTTGATTATTATGTTACAGGAGGAATTTCTTTTCTAGTCCAATCTATTTGGCATTTTTGTAGGTTCTGGTATGTTTATGGGCATCTCTTTCTTTAGGTTAGGGAAATTTACTTCTATAATTTTGTTGAAGATGTTTACTTGCCCTTTGAGTTGGGAATCTTTGCTTTCTGCTATATGTACTATTTTTAGTTTTGAACTACTCATTATGGGCTGGATTTCTTGGATATTTTGAGTTAGGAGCTTTTTGCACATTGTATTTTCTTTGACTGTTATGTCAGTGTCTTCTATGGTATCTTCTACACCTGAGTGTAGGGCAGTGGTCTGTTCAGGCAACTTAGGCTCAGTTGAATAAAAAGCCTAGAACCCTAGCACCCCAGTGGGCAGTTTCTGCCTGCAGGTGGCAGAAGGAGTTCAACTATAACTCCTGAGTCTTTGGCCTCTGTTTTAGTCACAATCTCTCACAGCTGCCCCCGCAGGAGATGTGTGCTCTATCAGGTAGACAATGCCCCAATCTTCCAGCATTTTAGCTGGATCTTACCCCCAGTCATCTGACCACAGCCAGGCATGCCGTACTCCACAGATAGCCACACCCCATACAATATAAGGGGTGGTTCACTCCCTCCCCTCTCTCTTGCTCTTTGTCTCCTCTCTTGCCCTATTTTCTCTCTTGCCTTCTCTCTCTCCTGCTCTTTGTTTTCTTCTTTTGCTTCCTTCTTTCCTTTCTCTCTTTCTGTCTTTCTCCTTCTCTTCTCCTTCCTCTCCTTTCCTTCTCTCTACTTGACTGGTCTATTTTCTCTTTCCTGTAAAAAGTATCTCATTTATACATTGCCTCACTTTTTGACTAATGCATCCTACCACAGGCCTCAGCAGTAGGGAGAGAGCTCCAGGCCACAGCAGTGAGACACAAGCCCCATACCTGAGATTTTTCTCTTGTATCCTGTTGGTGATTCTAGGATCTGTGTCTCTTGTTCTCTTCCCTATGTTTTCTATCTCCAGAGTTGTCTCCCTTTGTGATGTCCTTAATGTTTCTATTTCTAGTTTTAGATCCTAGGCAGTTTTGTTCAATTACTTCAGTTCTTTGTGTTTTCCTGTATTTCTTTAAGAGATTTATGTGTTTTGTCTTTAACAGCTTATACTTCTTTACCTGTGTTCTCTTGTTTCTATTTTAGTGAGTTATTTATGTCCTTAAAGTCCTCTATCATCTTCATGAAATGGAATTTTATATCTGAATATTGCTTTTCAGTTATGCTGGGGTATCCAGTGCTTGTTTTGGTTGAGAGAACTGTGTTTTGCTGTTGCCAAGTAGTATTGGTTTCTGTTGCTTAATCTTTTTTGCTTGTATCTCTCCATCTTGTTTTTTCTGGTGTTACCTGGCCTTGCTGTCTTTGACTAGAGCCTGTACCTCTTCTGAGTCTGGTTATGTCTGGCCTCCTTGGATCAAACTCTCTCTGGGTATAGGAGGGATCTACATTGACTGTTCTGTGTATCTGGTTGTATTAGAGCCCCCTAGGTTCAAGCTGTCTCTGGACATGTATGATGTGAAGAGGGTGCTGGAGCTCAAGATGCAAACTAGAAGGAACATGTGTCTCCAGCTTGGCGAGAGTTCCTTTGTCTTCTTGTCCACTGGTATCCCAGTTAACTCTGGTATTAGAGTAGGATTGGGGCCTCATTTGTGATCCTGGTTGGGTCAGAAATCCTAGGGATCAAGTTGTCTCTGGGTGTGGATGAAGTTAAGATCTGGACCATAGTATGTACTCACTTATAAATAGATATTAGTCATAAATTAAAAGATAAGAAACCAAAATAAGCCAAATAACAAGGACAGGACAAAGGAAGGTGTTTGAATCTTTCTCAGAAAGGGAAACAAAATGTATAGTGGAGTTTGAAAGAGGAGGGAATTGGGTGGAAGAGGAGGCATTATGGTGAGTGGGGTCCAGGTAGGGAAAGGGGGAAGAGAAGGGAGGTCATCTGAGGAGAGTAATCTCTAGGATATGCCATAGACCTGGGATGGGGAGCAGCCCCGAAGAGTCTTAAGGGAGTGACTCTAGCTAAGAATCCTAACAGTAGGGGATATGGCTCCTGAGGTGGTCACTTCTTGTAGCCAGGCAGAACTCCTGGTAGAAGGATAAGGACAACAATCCACCCATAAACCCTTTGAACAAAAATATGTCCTCTGTCAAAGATGAGGAGATACATGATAGAGCCGTAACCTGGGGGAATGACCAACCAATGACTCCCCCAATTTGTGAACTATCCCATGGGCAAAAACCCATCACTGGATCTATTAATGTTATTCTATTATGCTTAAAGACAAAAACTAAGTGTAACTGTCCTCTGAGAGGCTCCGCCTAGCAGTCAATGGAAAGAGGTGTACAGACTCATACTCAAACATTGCATTAAGTTCAAGGAGTCTTACACAAGAAGTTGGAGATAGATGGAGCAACTTCAAAAGGACAGGTAATCCTCAGGAAGACCAACAATGTCAACTAACCTGGATACTTGGGGGATGTCAAAAAATGAATCACCAATCAAAGAGCAAGTACAAACTGTACCCAGGACCCCTATATGTATATAGCAGCTTGGTCTCTATTTGGATCCCTGAAACAATTGGAACAGAGCCTGTCTCTGAGGCAGTTGCCCACTTGTGGATCCTGTGCCACTAAATAGACACCCTTGCTTGGATTCAGTGACAAATGATGTGACTAGTCCCTTAGGGACTAGATGAGCAGGGCTTTTCAGATATTATTGACACAAAGAGGAGATTGAGAAGTGGAAGGTGAAACAGATGAGTACTTGCATGAAGGAGTACTGGGATAAGAGGAAGGACTGGTAATGGGGTATAAAGGGAATGATTAGTAAATTTAATACAAAAAAACAACATAAAATGATCAATATGGCACTAGCAATAGGATAGTAAACAAAAAATTTGGGAAAAGCATAAGTAATAGAAGAAATACTTTTAAGGACAAAAAATTTAGTTCTAGTGTGCTATGGCAAGTTATTGAAAACAAGAAGTCTATTCTGGAATTACAAAACTGTTTTCCTGATTAATAAATATTTTAAGTTAAATTCTTCTTGCATTTCCAAAATATAATGTTATTCTTTTGAAGTGATATGACATTTATTTACTCTGTGGCTTGTATTTTCATTTGCCTACATTGTTTAGTAAAATCAGTTTTATTTTTCTAGTATATTTACTGAATTTTGGCAGTATTCTTAAGATAATATAATTTATGTTAATCTTCATTATTTGTGTCCACTGTTATAATTAATACTTTAGTAGTATGTTTTTTAATATCAGTTTAAAATATCTAGTGAATATTTCATTTTTATATTAAATTCACTAATCTTCATTCTAACCTATTAATTACCTTAAAGATAATTCATTTTGATCAGTTTTACCCATTGATATTTTCCATGAAAAATGATCTCTTATTTATGTGTTGACCTTTTTGCCATAGAACTTTTTCTATCAAATGCTAAAAAATAATATTAAAGAAATTTTATACCATTAAATATAATGATCAAGAAACATGTTCATTTATAATTCTGAGAATTTTTGCTAAATTGTAATCTTCTATAAAGCACTTATTTCAATAATACTCTTGAGGATGGTACAGTGAAATTGATAAGTGATATTTGAGACAGTTTGGTTTCCTAAGCTCTTTCAGCTTCAATCTGAATTGGAAACTGACAATGAAGAGGTTCATTTTATTGGGAGCTATAGTAAGTCCTGAATTCACTAACAATCAAATGTCCTTCCATCTTATGTCCTTTTTTAGATGGATAGTCCAAGCCTTCTTAACTGGATGGAGGTCATGTGAACGTTGAGGTCCAATAAAAGACTGATATTCAGATTTATTGTCTTTTTAGTAAATGAGCTATCCAAAATTATCACTGAGGCCAATGGCATCTCTAACATGATAAGTGAAAGAGTAGTTGTTACTGATAAAGTTTCAGGAGTCTCTTTTACAGGATAATTCAGGATGCTCTTGGTGAAGCAGTGAAATTTCTGCTTCACCACATTCTAGAATTCACTCTATTTCTCATAATTCTACAGTTAGCAGATCTAATCCACACTTAATGTATTGGGGGCAAGAATATAAAAAGACATACCAGTGAGCTTACTCTTAACTTTGGTATGACTTTGCCTTACAATTTTGCTATCAGTAATAGCCAGATTTATAATATTCTATGTAGTTCTGTGGTGATCACATCTTTCCTATAGAGACCATTCACAGTTTTCCTGGTGACAGCGATAACCCTCATGCTAATATTGCCAGGAATAATAATGGCCAGAGGACAAAGAATTTGGTTGTACAGGGAACATTCCTAACAATCTTAAATGAGTTATCATATTTATGATTTATGCCTATCACAAACATGAAAACATCAGAAGGTGCAGACACAAAACTTCTTTTGTTTCCACACTTATTCCTGATTTATCCCATCATAGTAAAAATATCAGTAGACTTCCCAACATAGTACCAGAATCAGCCCATTTATTGTCAACAAGCTCTTGCTCCTCAAAGATGGAGATGAATTTGCAATTAATAAACATTTTCCTGGTTGAAGCTCTGCCTATACTTTGATATATGTCATTGATAGAATCATACTGGAACATGTATACTATTTAATTTAGGTAAACAAAGATTACATTGATGCTAAAATTAACCATTTTTTCTAGAATTGATAGTAGGGCCAATCATCAGGCATACAATGTATCTGTGCTTATCCTGACCTTCATTTCTGTGTGTCAGGAAGGTTGCTGTAATGTGTAGAATGAGCCTACAATAATAATTCTAAAAAGAGAATTATGTCTACATATATCTAAGCCATCATTTTCTTTGTTTTATATTTCGTTAAAATGATCTTTCACTCTGTTTCCTCTTAGTTTATTAAAGCATGTGTTTTTGTAATTTTTAGACATTTGTAACACTATTATTTATACTTTCTCCTTAATTATTTTATAATTATTGATTATATTCTGAGATTTATCTAATTTATATCCTATACATATACATGCTCTATAAATTTATTCTTTGTGTTCTTAAAAGTCTATATTCTAATTTTTAAATTTTCTTAAAGTTGTTGCACATGGTGCAGAATTTCATAGAGATAATTTCATTCAAGAGTATAATGTACTTCAACCATAGCTTATTCCTCATATCTTCTTTTCATCGGCTATTTAACCTTCTGTTAGTCTCCTATCTTACACTACACTCCTTTCTGCTTTCATGTCATAAATAAAGAAAGCCTCCATGTACTTCTGAAAAATCTTAGATGTATAAATGAAGGAAACAAAGGGGAGCTAGAACCTGTAAACACTACCTAAAGTAAGATAGGCATGGGGCTACTCACACATCTCAAAATTTTTAACACAGAAATTTTCCTGTCTAAAAGAAAGGCAGAGACACAAAATGAAGCAGAGACTGAAGGAAAGATCATCCAGAGACCAGTCCACATAGGGATCCAACCCATCTATAGATACCAAACCCTGACACTATTGCTAATGCCAATAAGTGCTTGTTGACAGGAGCCTAGTATGGCTGTCCTCTGAGAGATTCTGCCAGTATTTGACTTATACAGATGTAGATACTCACAGCCACCCATTGGACTGAGACTGGGGACCCCAATGGAAGAGCTAGGGGAAGGACTAAAGGAGCTGAAGGTGATTGCAACAGCATAGGAAAAACAACAATACCAACTAACCAGGACCCCCCTGCTCCAAGAGCTCCCCAGGACTAAACCATGAACCAAAGGTCCTCTATATACATGAAGGGATCCATGGCTCTAGCTACATATATAGCAGAGTTTGGCCTTATATGATATCAATAGAAGAGGAAGCCCTTGGTCCTGTGAATACTTGATGCCCCAACTTAGGGGGATACTAGAGCTGTGAGGCTAGAGTGGTTGAGAGGGTGACCCTCATAAAGGCAAATGGAAGGGGAGGTGGGGGTTTGTGGAGGGGGTACTGGGAAGAGGAAATGTAAACGAATGAAATGATTAATAAAAAACAACGATGGAGCTATTTAATTGAAATATGGTAATCTCAAATTTCATTCATTTTTCAAACAATATCATAATTTCAGTCTCTTTTAACAGTCATTAAGTATTTTGTTTATGTGTTACATATTTACTACATTGTCTTCTATTGATGGACATTTAATTTAGGAACATATCTTGGCTATCATATGACCTTTCTTCAAAAAAAAAAAAAATAGAACTACTATATGTGACCAAACTCAGTGCCCATCACTGGAAGAATGAAATAAAAAATGTGGTATATAT
>JADRCC010258877.1:0-10087 GCA_019843855.1 Hylomyscus alleni | reverse complement strand
ATTACTCACACTCACTCACACCTACTCACATCCACTCACACACACACTCACATCCACTTAAACCCACTCACATCCACTCACATCTACTCACACCCATTCACAACTACTCACATCCACTCTAACCCACTCATACCCACTCATACCCTCTCACACCCACAGAATAAACAAATAAAATTTAAAAATAGATAAAAATGAAAAAATTGACAGATAGCTTCAATCTAGAGGAGTTTTTTTAAAGATTAACTAATAGTGAAATTGAAGAATATGACATGGTCCCAAAACTTATTCAGTGTTAAGAAAGGGATAAGGATTTTTCTGTCTGTTTTATTGTGTTAGGGCTGTGATTATTTCTATCATAGATTTGTTGTCTAAATAAAACTTCTGGATTAGATGTGTTATAGTCATGAATACAAAGTCATAACTTTATACTAAAAGTCATACTTTATCTTTTAGTGAAAATAAGATCTGTGATTTTTTAAGCTGTCTGTGAAAATGGGGTTGCTTAGGCAAGGAAAGGATGCTCACCCCCATTTTCCTCTCACTGCACCAGGTAGGAGTGCTGTCAAGAGAGTGGGAGTCAGCCCGGCCCTCACTAGCTGCAACATTAGGCAGAGTGTGTCCTGCTCCCAGCCTGGACAGCACAATAGGGCTGGCCTTGAAAACAAAGGCATAAGTGAGCCAGTCCCAAGGGCACTAGAGTGGGATAGCTGTCTGCGGCACTCTAGGGGAGTGGGCCCCCACACCTTGGCTGGGTAGCACAGTAGAGCTGGCCTCAAGGGCACTAGAGTGGGATAGCTATTTGCACACCTTAGCTGGGCAGCACAGTAGAGCTGGCCCCAAGGGCACTAGAGTGGGATAGCTGTCTGCAGCACTCTAGGGGAGTGGGTCCCCACACCTTGGCTGGGCAGCACAGTAGAGCTGGCCCCAAGGGCATGAGAGCAGGAAAGGTTGCTATGTTCCTTGGTGGCTATGGCACTGAATGAGCTAGGGGGTGGAGTAGGATGGGGGTGATGCTGGAAAGCTTACCCTGGTGGTGTGGGTGTGAGAGAGCTGGTAGGTTGACCAGCTCAGCTACCACCCAGACCCACATCCAGGGCTTTAACATCTACCCCATCTCTGAACTGCTGGAGCACATGCAGGACCAAAGCTTCTTGATCTCCATGGCACAGGGCGACAACAGGATATCTGGGAGGAGCACCTGTATGGATCCAGTATTGATAGTGTAGCAGAAGCCAGAGGCCTCGAACCAAACCAATAACTCACTGCAGTGAACACTTGCTAGTGAAGGTGTGTGGACAGTTGGGTGCACTGTAGGACACACTGTCACACACTGAAGCTTCCACAATGTGTGTGTGTAAACATCACAGTGATTTTAAAGTGAGTCACTACATCCTCATTTCTTCCACGCTTTCTTCAGACAGAACTCTGTAATACACTGAGCAGATCTTGCCCCTCAGTGTGGTAGAATTTGGAAGCAGAGGTTTTGGGAAGTGATTAGGTTATGAGGGCAGAGAGTAGGCAGATGACACAGCACCCAGTCCAAGAAGCCCCAGGGAGCCCCGTCAGCCCCCTGCTGACTGAGCTGATGCTGAGAAGGTGGCTGCAATGTCTGTGGAACTTGGCTCTGATCTCAGACCTCCAACCTCCACAGAAGTAAATAGCAGATACTGTTTCTTAGAACCTATTCAGGCAGGGGCACTTTGTTGACCAGTTCAAGCTAGCCCAAGCTAGTCCAGACAAGCTTCCTTGTATGAAAGCACATTCAGGATAGAAAAATAGGTTTAGTTAATCCAGTGACCAAACTCACGTAACTCAAAAGCGTAGATGAAGTGACATTGTGCTTGGAGGTGTCTACCTTCTCCTCTGTGTTGAAGCCATTTTGAATACATTTAATGTTTTCTACTGGGAAACAGCAGCATTACTGTAGTGACTTGAGTGGAAAACAGTGATTTGATATGTTTGCTTGAATGGCTCACTTTAGTCAGGTTCAAATGGGCTTAGCGTCTTTACGACTGGGTCATAGCTCTCCATACAAACAGATTAGTACACGATTGAGTTTAAGGTCAAGTTTAATTTATGGCATTATCTGAACGAGTGAATTTATTCAGATAAATATCAGCACATCACTGAAGTTTTAGTCATGAAACAAAAGGGGTATGTCTTACAGTATCCCGCTTGGGTTCAGTTAAAACACAAGTCCCGCTTCGTCAGAACCACAAAAGGCTTTGCATGTAACTATCAGAAAGCCACAAGTGTAGCCGGGCTTTCCTTCAGAGCACTCCATTTAGTCAGCAAAGAAGAAATGCATTGTGAGCAGGCCTTCTGCCAGAGTCTGGCAAACACTACCCATGGCAGTCTATGCCAGAAGAAAAGGCTATGCAAGCAAGTCGTGCTTCTCTGTTCTACTAATGGGAAAGTCGACAGCCCTTGACACTGGGGGAGGGGTGTCCCCAGAGACGAGACACACACTCATCTCAACCTGATTGTGCCCAATAAGTGCATTCTGTTAAAAAAAGAGCTACACCAGTTATCAGAGGGTGGGGTTGGCAATTAGTCCAATTAGATAGGCCCTTAAATAGCACCTTACAGATACTTAGGTGGATGGACCCCTAGATAGAACCTTAGAAGCCCCCTCAGAAGTACTCCTAGATAAGCCCTTAAAAGAATGCCTAGGTAGGGCATGCTCTTCAGGGCATTCAATAATATTTTAGTGTAGACAAAGCCTGTGTGGGGAAGGAAGGAATGCAAACCCATCATTTTGTCAGATCCCCCCGCCCCAAATAAGCAATTTAAAGAAACATATCAAATATGTTCAAGGCATGTTTAATGCCTAGACATACTATAAGATAAATGGCTCCCAAAACGAGTTCTAAACACAAAGCAGTACTGTGTGAATACACCACTTCCATAAAGCCAAACCACAGCCTTTCTAAGTTCTGAAATATTAAAATACTTGCTTCCCCTGACTGGTACTACGTATTACATTGGATACTGTTCTGTGCAAAATGCAATTTACAAATGTTACATTAAAATAATGTCTTCACAGAACAACTTTCATTTATATTTCATTAGAAAGCAAGAACAAGAACAACAAGAACAACAACAACAAAAATCATTGCTCTAAGCATAATAATTGAGATAACCAACACTTGGGCAGTTTAACTGCAAGCATAGATACCTAAAATTTTAATCTCAAGTGTGAACTCGGAATTAGATACATAAATTCAGATGAAAGGAAACAAAATGAGTGTTACCTGAAATGAGTACAGCACAGAAATCAAATAATGCAGCATAAAATTAGCACAGCACACTTAATTTTTAAATACCACATTACTTAAATATCCAAAGCAAATATTTAATATCGTATTCATAACATTAGGTCATTAAAAATGACATTTCCTACCAGAAATTGTATCCTCACAAAATTGGCTTGAATGTGTTCCTGTGTACAACTGAATCAATTTCACACTTACTCACAGCCCTGTCTCTGGGAGGTGGTCCATTCATCGGTTTGATGTTACCATAGCAACCCTGCAGCATGGTCACATGCCAGCTAAGCTCTACTGGTTGAGTCCTAGTATTCGACAAACCACATCGTATGAACTCACAGTACCATGCCTGCCAAGCACTGGGCCCTTCGACCCTCACTCCTCACCTTAAACATAGAACCATAACCTGTGGTGTTGGAAAGAATACTTTAGGGGCACACATAAAATTTCTTTAAGGCCCTACAAAGAGAAGTTTGAGCTAACTTGAACTGCAGTTGTGACGGATGGTTGGCTATTCAGTTAGAATGTCCTTTCACGTGAAAGGCTGTTGTTTTAAGTTTCAGGGCTTTGATTCCTGGTCATGGAAACTTAGTGAAAGCCTATTTGTTTTTCTTAGAGAATCTCGCTGGCTCTGTGGTTATCTGTCTGTCTTAGTGCCCTCACCAGCAGTGTGGCAAAGCAGCAAGAAAGAAGAGGCTTTAAAAACTGAAGTTTAGCCTCTCCTGCATCGGGTTGCCAGAAATGCAACTCTGCTGTCTACAGGAACCCTCCTCCTCCAAAGAACTTTGGGGTAGTGTTGTCCCTTGCCATGGATGCCTGTGGATGCCAGCCTAAGTGTCCCACTGCTCAAATGTATGTTCCTCCCATCTCTGGTTGTGTCTTTGCATTTTCTTCCCTCTCTGCTCTTGTCAGGATGCTCAGCCTGCTGACTGTAACCAACCCAAGAGCCTCATCCTCACTTGATGACAGGTGAAAGACTTATTTCCAACAGGTCTACATAGTCCCGGGGATTAAGAACTCAGTGCTTTTCAGGGAAGTAAGTTCAGGTCTTTACCATCCTATTCGTAAAACAAACAAAATAAAAGCAAGTCAGGTGTTCATTCTGCCAGTTCTGCTTTACTTACCTATGAAGAAAGGCACAAACAAGAACTAAAGAGTTCTCCCTTATACCTGAACATTGACACAATGTCAGATGTGGACACACACCCAGAGGCTGGGCATATGGTGACTTCCTGTAAGTTTAGGCTGTTCTCTTACAGACAGACTCATTAAGAAGATCATTAGGGAGCTACAAGACACACAAAAACCAAAATACCTTTCAACAAAAAGCACCAGCCAGAGATGAGAAGGTTGAAAACATTAAACACAGATTCCAGGGCCACTCTCTTGTGCCTTCTGGGTGCTCATCCCCTATCCTAATGGTGCACCTATGAGTGACATGGCGTATGTGCTGAGCCCGTCTTATGCTTGACACAGTATAGTGACTTTGTCAGACTACGGCTTCTGAGGATTCTTACAAGTGTGTACAGCCTCGGCCAGAGGACCTGTCCTCTGGTGGAGAAAGCATGCGTCACTGGTTTAAGATCTCTCTACTCCTGGGTGCCCCTCCTAACCATGCTGCCATGAGTCCTGTTTCCAGACTTAGGTGGGGGATGACCTCTCTGCCTGCTTACTGCCTTTCCTGTCAATGTTGACTGAGCCTCTTGCTTTTTCTTATGCGTTTGCTCAAGTTTAGGAGCAGGAAATTTCACCGGTTTTAATTTCCTGTATGAGTCTTTCTGTTCTGAAACTTCTTTGACAGCTTGGTTAGCAAATATATGGGAGCTACAATCGCATCAGGATTATCTTACAAGAGATGATGTCCATGAGAAAAATCACTGCACCTTAGTATGCTTGGAGTTCAACTCTTGTCTGAGCTATAAACAAGGTGATTAAAGAAAAAAAAACCAGTCATGAGTCAAATTGTAGAAGACTTTCTTACTATGACATTCGACCTTGGTTATTAACTTAGCAGGATCCGGGATCACCTCGCAGACAAGCCTCTTGGGTATGGCAGTGAGGGAATGTTTAGATTGGGATAATTATTGTGGAAAGGCTCTGCTAACTTCAGGCATTCCCGGAATGGATAAAAAGGAGGAAGTAAGGTGACCGGCATCCATCACTCTCTTCCTTCTGACAGGAGACAGTGTGATCAGCAGTCTCAGGCTTCTGCTGACATACTTCTCTACCCTGTTGGACTTCTGGACAAACTAGAAGCCGTAGTAGACCCTGCTTTCTTCAAGCTACTTTTGTTATAGTCAGAGGAGTTGGGGGTGGAGCCAATCCTGGGCTAAATCTGCCACGTGCTACATAGGCTTGCAGGAGTAACAGGGAAGCCTGTGGAGCTGTGGTCAATGAGGGCCCTAGAATCCAAAGGCTGCTGGGCCACTTTGGTGGGAATTTGGAATATCAGAATTCAGAGAGAAATACAGTGGAGGTCTGGTGCATGAGGTTTTAGAGTAGAGCAAGGACTCTAGCACAGCCTGGGCTAAAGTCACTTTTGGTGAAAAATCAAGATCCATTCTGTCCATGTCTTTAGAACCTATCTGAGGAATTAAGGAGAAACAGGCTAATTTCTTTAGTGGAAGAAATTTCAATCTGGTATTGAATCTGGGGCATGACAGGTGTTCAGTAACCAACAGAAATCAAATGTGAAGTTTAGTGAGGAGCTGTGGGGGAAACATTAAAATTGGGATATGAGAAGATAAAGAGTTGGCTTCATTGAGTCAATAGGAAAGGCAAGATCCCATCTATCTAAAGACATAACCTGTGAAACACAAACTTACTCCAAAGGATAGAGGTGGGGATGAGAACTAGGGAAATGTTCCCAGTTTCTGAGGAACAACTGTCTGGGAAATATTTCCCCAAGGCCAGGAGAGAAGCCACTGAAACTATAGTCCAAGGGAGGCAGGCTTAAGTTCAAGTTGGTGGCAGATTGAGACAGTTTGGCACACATAGTACTGATCTTATAGGCATGAAGGATGCAAAGCTGAAGGAGTCACAGAACTTTATACCACAAATGCCAATAGCCAGGGGATGTGTGGCATTCCATGAACAGAAACCCCAAGAGTTCACTGCATGCCAGGGCCCAAAGATGTCCACTGAGGAAACTACAAGCACGGTTGAGTCTGCCCAGGAGAGCAGCTGTGTGTGCTGCTGGAGCAGAACAGGAAGAGAGGGCTGCCCAATACTTTTTGGATACAGACGGATCTCCCATGAGTCTCAGGTATCAAACATGGAGGTGTAGTATTTGTTTTTTGTCCTGCTGGGCTTCAGTCTGCTTTATTCTGATCTTTCCTTATTATTTCCCAATTCCTCTCTTTGGAGTGAGAATGTTTATTCTCTTCTATTGTATGTTGAGTTTTAGTTTTTTAACTTTATATGAGTTCATAGGTGAAGATTGCCTTAGGTCTCAGGTAAGACATGGACTTTAGACTTTTAACACTTGGAACTGTTGAATATTATAGAGACTTTTGGAATAAAGCTGTAGTTTATATTATAGATGGCCATGGTCCTATGGGAACAGGTTGGAAACAGGGACTTATAGGTTAAACGGGACATAGTTAGTGGCAAGTTGACAAAAGTCTGCTTATGTTCAAGGTGGACCTTGAGAAATGATTGGATCATGAGGTTTCTGACATCACAAGTAGATTAATCCACTGACAGTTCACAGATAACTGAGAGACTGGGAGAGGGTGGAGAGTTTGGGAGGTAAAGCACAGTTTAGCAGTAGACTGTGGGGGAGGGGCATGCCTTGGTGGGTGTGTATTTCATCCTCAGCCCCTTCTTTCTCTCTCTGCTTCTGGGATGCTTTGAGCTGTATACTTATTCTCTACTATATCGCCCCCCCCCATAATGTTCTTCCTCAAGCCATAGGTCTACCTAGAAGCAATGGTGTTACCATGCCACAGACTAAAACCTCTGAGGTCATGACCTAAAATAAGCCTTTCCTGATTTGTGCCAAGTAGTTATCACATAGATGAGGAACTAACTGGATGAGATGCTCAGGAGGAAGGATGAGACAATGTCTGAGAGAACAGGAAGGCTGTCATGTACAGGTGGAGGAGGTGCGGTGGGGCAGGCAGTGTACTCTGCGCCAGTCTAAGGGAACAAGAGAGGTCAAGACAGATGGGTGAATGGACATGTCTGAGTCTTAGAAGACTGGGTTAAAGGTGTAGATTGGACATTACTAAGTATGGCTGGAAGAGAGAAACTAGGGAGGAGATGGAATAGCTCAGGGTAGCTATGTGCTAAGAACACAGAAGTCCTTGGAAAGGGTGCAGTTCTCTAGAATCCCAATGTGAAGAAAAATATAGAGGAATTAAGGATGAGAACAAGATAAAGCACAGGTGTGAACTGAGGGAGGAGTTGTGATAGGAACAAGGTAAAGTACGGGTGTAAACTGAGGGAGGAGCTGTGATAGGAACAAGGTAAAGCACAGGTGTGAACTGAGAGAGGAGTTGAGGATGGGAACAAGGTAAAGTACTGGTGTGAACTGAGGGAGCAGTTGAGATGAGAACAAGGTGAAACACAAGCATGAACTGAGAGAGGAGTTGAGGATGGGAACAAGGTAAAGTACGGGTGTGAACTGAGGGAGGACTAAAGGATGGGAACAAGGTAAACTACACGTGTGAACTGAGGGAAGACTTAAGGATGGGAACAAAGCGAAGCACAGGTGTGAACTGAGGGACAGAGTTATCTTGTGTTGTGAATGTAAGTCCAGGAAAGACATCTCCATAAAATTTCAGATGGCTCAACACCAAGTACTTCAAAATGCAGATGTCACGACTGAGATATCTGTCAAACACATCGTAGACTACAGCTATTTTCAATCAAACACTGTGTCGTAGATACAAAACAGCTCTAAGATGGGTGCTCTGACAGCAAAGTAACATTGCAAAAAGAATAAAAAGGAAAGAAAAGAAAACCTAACAGGACGTCTTTCTCCAAATGTACTAATTCACTTTCAAGTTTAACAGAAACGCAGTATTTTTTTTTTTTAATAAAAGAACAAATTCAGTCATGGGAGATCGATCACTCTGGCAAGCACAATAAGAAACATAAATGGTGGTTATGACCAGCTCAGTTTGAGTCTATTACAAACTCACAGGTCTCAACAAACCCCAACACACTGTAACTGACTCACAAGTTAAAAGTCACAACAGAATTCAAATAGCTGCTTCAATAGCCACTGCCTGCCCGCCTACTTTTTCTCTTGTTTGTACTCCAGCAGGTATGATTAAAAAAAAAGAGCGAGAGAGAGAGAACTATTTTACCCTCTCTTTCTGAAGAACTGTCCAGATTCGGGGCTAAGTGAAGTTTGTCTCACTTAGAGGTAATTTGACGGCTTTCACCAATGTGCATGCTCTGTTTTACCCACAAGTGGCTTTTGAGTAAACAGCTAACAGCTACAAGGTGGCTTTGGCTACTAGGCAATCAAAAGATCGGGTTCTTTCTGAGGGTGCAATAGCTGCCAAAAGGCCAGCGCCTTGGAAGAACAGCTATGCCAAGAAGGAGATGGGTGAGGGCCCCTGTCATCAGTGAGTAAACTGTCCCTGAGACCCTGTCTCTTCACAGGCTCACTTCTTCCAGTCAGTAGGTCATATGGTCCCAGGGGGTGTGGCCAGCTGGCACCAGGCTTGTGGTGGATTGGGGAGGAGTGGACCAACTGGAGTTGAACTGCCCAGGAGAGCATGCGAGACTCAAGCTTAAGGTGATTAACCCCCGAAGGGCCAGAGAGTCTGCAGCACAGCTCAGTCCAGGAAAGTGTGATTCCAAGTTATTCTACTTTGCATCATTGCCAAAATTACAGTCTAGTCGAAATCAAATTTTTCAGAAAAAAAATACCCTTTAATCTCTTTCAAACATTTTGTGGTGTAAGGATAAGTTAGCTTTAGGGTATTTTCCAACATTTCATGTGTGCCCACTAAGTCTGTTCTCTAAAAATTGCCCTAGTCTGTTACACCTGTCTCTTTTCTCCTCTTCCAGTATCTGTTCCAAGTATTTCCCTCTTCTTATCACTAAGGACTGGCTGTCCTCCCACACAGTAGAAGTGGAATGTGGCCAGCTATGCCCTATGCTGTCACTTGCTTACAACTCCAGTGTTTAGCTACTGCTGCTACATGTGGATAGAATGTGGGGAAACAGAGGCCAGAGACATCAGCTCCCCCAGCCCCTTCTGGGAAGTCAAGTGACTCAGTTTCTGTAGCTGCCAGGCAACAGGCAGAGACCATCATGAAACAAGATTGAGAGACCACCAAAGACTACCTGCATATCCCCAAAGACTTTCAAGTTTCCATTTCTGCTACAGAATTTATTTTCTCACCGCTAACAGATATAATATATAATATATACAGATGAATACATTTTCAATCCCTGTAGGTGGAAACTAAAAATGGTGATGTGTTCCTGAGAGATGTAAAAAATAAACTTGGAACCATTACTGCATTCTGTGATGGGAATGTGAACACCACAAATCCTCAACAGCACTAAATAGCCATTTTAACATAAGCACAACTCAGTCGTGCTGAATGGGCTTAGGAGGGGAAAGAGCAATCTCTGGGATCCCACTGTGGGCAAAATAAACAGATTTCTCAGAATACAGCACTTTAAGGGAGATATAAAGACCATAAAGATGAATGAACCACATCTTAGTGTTACAGAAAACATTACACAACAAGGGTGAGAAATACTTCTGTGTGTGCGTGAGTACACTTCATCTAAGTATTGAGAATAGAAACACACACACACACACACACACACACACACACACACACACA
>JADRCC010258812.1:1002-15612 GCA_019843855.1 Hylomyscus alleni | reverse complement strand
TTTTTTTTTTCCTGTGCACAGGATCCTCACTGGCCTGTGATTTCTTCTTCTTCTTCTTCTTCTTTTTTTTTTTTTTTTTTTGGTTTTTTCGAGACAGGGTTTCTCTGTGTAGCCCTGGCTGGCCTGGAACTCACTCTGTAGACCAGGCTGGCCTCGAACTCAGAAATCCGCCTGCCTCTGCCTCCCAAGTGCTGGGATTAAAGGCGTGCGCCACCACCGCCCGGCTCTGTGATTTCTTCTTGTATCACAGACCCTGACATTTCAATACTCATTTTTTGTCTTCTCCCTTATATTCATATTACTTCAGCTACCATGTCTATCTGTGCCATGAAGATCTATCTCCTCTTAGCCCTGCCTGCCTGACCTTCATTTTGATATTACAGTATATACCTGGAGAGTCATGTTAACAGGGCTTTGGCCTGTGGCCCTCTCAAACCTGAACCTAGTAGGGCTAACAACTTCTGTTCATCCTTGCTTTAAAATAAGACAGGGTGACAAATTCTTACCAAGATACATGTACATATACAAATATGTATTTTACTATTTTTTATATTTATGTATGTACACAGTGTATATTTATGTACATATAAACATAACAAGCCACACACATATTTCCATAAATGAACATAGAGATAGGTATACTTTAGTTGAGACTGCCATCATACTCAGTACAATAAAGTACACAGCATTCATAAAATCCATCTAGTTATATGCAGACACACGCACATATATGCACACATACATATCTTCATATGCCAATTCAAACATATACACACAAATAAAGACCTTGCTCAGACCCAGTGGAGGCAAGAGCAGTCTCCAAAGGGGCTACATGGAGATTATGAGTACATACACGTAGATTATGAAGACACTGACTGCCATGACACCAGAGATCTGAGGGTGATTTTAAAGGCCCATAATACCAACTCACAGATAATCTCACCCCCAGGACCTCTTCACATTCAAGAGAATATTCAGGCTTCGTCCCAGGTGCCTCGCCAAGTGTTTGACATCTATCACATTGTTTTAATCTCACAGCGACCCAGGAAAAGCCACCCTCAACACTGGCTGTCTTTCTCAACCCAACACAGATGGCCTTCGTTCCCTTTGATTTTGAGAATACTTTCACACGCATTACTTCCATTTGATTTCCAGTGTTGCAATCACATTGTGAAGTAGGAAAGTTTGGCATTGGCATCCTCCGTTTGCAGCTGAGACTCACAGAGGTTAAGGAACTGTCTCAAGCCTGTCCAGCTTTGAAAAGCCTATAAGCCAGATCTTAGCCATCCATTTCCATGCTCCAGTTTCAGTAGTTTTGTATATTTATTCCTTTGTTCAGTTCCCATGTACTTATCATGTTCCTTATAACTTTCCTGGACTGTCCTAGGGATTAAGAAAACAAACAAACAAACAAACAAAAAACCCGGGTGAGACAGAGGCTTGACTTCAACCTAGTTGTCATTTTAGAGGGGAGAAAGACCAGTAATATCACAGTATCACATGCCAGAGGCTGGGACAGAGACTTGGAAAACCTGGCTAGAGTAACTGGTTTTGCGGAGGAAGTCAGCAGAGCTGGGGGATGGGGGGATATGTTAGTAGAAAAACTGTTTTTCTATGTAGTTCTTTTATCTGTGGAAAGGCTGGTTGGCCTCTGTGAAACTGTAAAGTTAGTCACCTTTACTTTTGTGTTCTACAAGGGCTGGAAGGCAGTGGCGATTGACACACCACAGTTTCTAAGTCAGTGCAATATGAGTTCTTCAATTATTTAGGAGTCAGTAGGATTTCTGCTTACCCCAGCTAAATCATTATGGTCACAAAACCACTACATTTTAAGTGTATTCTTTAAAACTGGCTGGGCAGTTACCTAACTGTTTTAGAAAATGGATTACAGGTGAAAAAATTCTAACTCAAAACCAGGTTAAATGTTATCTTTTCTATGATGATCAGGTAGATTGTTTGGATGTGTTCTTCTCATTTTTATCTATAGTTTTCATAGTCTCTCTCCCTCTTCCTCACTGAATCCCACTCGACCTCTCACTCTGCCTTCCTCCGTTTCATTCTTCATCTTATGGAGAATTCTGAGCACATTCACACAAGGGTTGCAGAATAGCGTAGTGTAGAACCAATCCTCACTTTGAAAACTAGTGAAATTTTGCTAAGCCATCTTTCATGTTTGTCTTCAAATAATCACACCTTTGGGGGAGAGTGTTGTTTTCAAACAACTACAGCCTTTACTCTGTGGGGGAGCAAGGGTAGGAATACAGGAGGTATTGAAGAGAGCAGACATGGAAGGGATTAGAGGAGGAAAGGGAAGGCAGAAGTGATGTAATATTTTAATTTTGTTGTTGTTGTTTTTTTTTTCAAGACAGGGTTTCTCTGTGTAGCCCTGGATGGCCTGGAACTCACTCTGTAGACCAGGCTGGCCTCAAACTCAGAAATCCGCCTGCCTCTGCCTCCCAAATGCTGGGATTAAAGGTGTGTACCAGCATGTTAATTTTTAAATAAATAAAAACTATGGTCCTGTTATTTACAAGGCTCTGGAGGAGTGCCAAAGCAGAATGGGAATGTATATGTCTTTCCAACCGTCATCACTTTGGAGTTGGAAAGAGGCACACACTTAGAAAGGAAAAGAAAAAGTTTTAATGAGATGTTGAACGTAGCATTAGTTCATCTAGCAGAGTGCAGCTCACCTGGATGTGGTATTTCTGGCAGCCTTCAACCAGAAGAAACAATATGTGCGCATTTTTGACTGAACACCTCAGATGAGAACAAAGCACAATACAAGAATAGCTACATAAACATTTTTGCTTTATATAAAGATATGATTGTTGTCACTATTCTGGAAGCTCATTCTATTTGGACTTTAGGATAGCATATTTGTCTTTTTCTGTCACTGGAACTATGACTTCATTTGTTTCCTTCTCCTCCATTTTCTGGAAGTCGGCCTCCTTAGTTGGGGGGGGGGGGGTTAAGGTATCCCGGAATGTACTATGCTAACTACATGCTAGTTCATAGGTGAAAAACTGGAAATCAGTAATTACAGTACAAGTGTGAGCCAACACCAACACCAGCATTACACATAGGCAGTGGCTTCAATGAAAAGACTTTATGATTTATTTTATTAATGTGTTTGTCTGTGTGTGCACACAACATGTGTGCAGGTGTCTGCAGAGGTCAGAAGAAGACATGCAATTCCCTGGGGCTGGAGTCAGAGGCAGCTGTGAGCTGCCTGATGTGGGTGCTAAGAAGCAAACTCCAGTCCCCTGGAAGAGCCGAAAGTACTCATAACTGACAGGCCATCACTTCATCCCCTCAGATATAGTTTTATTCCCAGATGTATGAACTGTGATAGTATTTTCATAATAGAAACAACTTAGTGTACATAAAAGGGCATTATAAAGTAAACCAGAATTCATCTAAACAAGATGAGACATTATAAAGGCATAACTTATTAGACATTGCTTATTTGTATGACATTGCATAATAAAAATAGTATACAAACTTCTATATCCAAAAATGAGCTCAACTCTATAAAGAGTGCCTGGAAATGATATTGGAAGGTAATGTGCCAAGAGGTTAACACGGGTCGCTTCTGAAAAGTAGGCTTATGATTGGTGCTTATTTTATTCCTTTTTATACTTTTCTTTCTTTTTCAAATTTCCTACAGTAAGCATGTAATTACTTGCATAATCAGAAAAACATTTTTTTTCCTAAATAAAAAGACAAGCAAGTCTCATAATCCCAATGCCTAGAAGCAGATCAGCCAATCTGTTTTGAATGTTTCCAAGGCAGTGAACCAGGCAAAAAAGTAAGAAGGATGATTTCAGAGTCCCCAGGGGAGACTTGTATAGTTAGTTCCTAGGAAACCAGAAGTTTTAGCCACTCAAAACACATGTAAGTGTTTTTGGTGTGAATCAAAACCTTCCATTAGACATAATTTCAACAGCAGCTGTTACACAACCTGTATAAACTATTTTTGGTGTGAACCAAAATTTAAACAACATAGAAACTCTGTTAACTATTTCATGGTCCCATAGGTGCAAGCCTCACCAACCACTAGTCAGGATTAGCTGCCTTTATTTAGGGGAAATGCCTGAGGTTGTAGTGGGGCTGAGAAGAAAGGCTTGGTCAAGAATCAGGACAACCTTCACTACTGTCCCTCTAACAGCTTTGTGTTACTCCTGATTTTTTGAGGGCTTTTGACATGGCTTTAAAAATGAACATGTTAAAGGAAAGTCATAAGGAATTCACACCCATTCTCATAAGAGTAACAGAACTGTGTAAATAATGGCATTGCATTCTCATTTCTTCTGGTTTCTTCCATCAGGAGTAATCTGATGTGTATCTTTATACCTTTCTCTATGATATATAACATGTTTAAACATAGATAGTGGATAAAGCGCCTCCTCTACGTCTTTTATTTGAAAAAAAAAAAAAGACAAAAATCTTGGGCCCATCCTAGGAATTTTAAAAATGAACTTTGTAAAGAACCTTAGTGGGCCCTATAATAAAAGGGAATTGGAGTGGTAAATGTTCTCTATCCATTATTTTGTAGTTTGCTTTTACCTCTTATTATATCATGAATCCTTTGAGGTTAATGTCTATGAGCAAAAACTCATTACTTTTTGGTAGGTATCAGGGAACATGAGAATATGTAGTTAAAAAATGAATTATTTGGTTTGCCAAGGACACTTAATTTATCTCTTTATTCTTGAAATTTTCATACATGTGTACAATGAAATGTAATCATATTTACCACCATTGCTCCAACTACCCTAATATTGCCCTGTCCGAATGTCTCCATCTAAACTATGGATGTTTTTTATAGCCCACCAAGTCTAGTTAGTGCTTCCCATGCATGTATGTGTTTGTGGTATTACCTAGATCATGGGGAATCTATCAGTAGATATAGCCTAGATTAAGAATGACTATCTTTCCCCTAGCAAATATCCACTGACAACAGCTTGCCAGTAAGGAGTGGGGTTTAGAGACCATCCACCCCATCTATGCTGGAAATCTGGCTAGGTTGAACTTGTGCAGGCTGTCTGTAGGTAAGCATAAGTGCTCTGAGTTTGTGAGTGCAAACAGCCATGTCCTGACTATAAGACAGTATTTTGTAGTCTGCCTCCCCATCCTCCAGCTTACCAAAAAAATAATTTAAACAGTGTTTAAAAATAAAGGCTAGATTAGAAGATATCTAGAACATATGCAATAATAGCCCTAACGGTAAAAAGATCTTGCAAATTGAAAAGTGAAAGAAAAACAGGTATGATTGCAGGAAGAAGCATTTTGAGATACTATTAGTTAGCAGGATGTAAGTAAGAGATACTGTTTGAATCACCACCTAAGAAAGAGAAAGGTAAATGAGGATGACAGAGAAGCTAATCTCTTACATAGACCCAAAGATGATGTTACCTGATGGCCAGTCAGAATCTCTCATCACTATCTGTCAAAGCCACCCTGAGTAATAATGGGACTGTCATTCATTTTCAGCTTACACCTGCATATCATGACAGTCCATCCATGGACCAAGCTCAGGCTATTTACCTCCTTTGTCTGCTGGCTAGGAAGAGATGCTGGTAAAATCAGAGTGGACTGGCTAGGAAGAGATGCTGGTAAAATCAGAGTGGACGACTTGTGTCTGGTCTACCTACTAAAACAAGTATGTGTGTCCCTTTGTTTTTCTGGCACTGAACCACTTCTTTATAAAAGCTCATAACTAGGCCCATCTGATGTAGAGTTTGGTGGGAATGACCAACCCCAGGTCATGATGAACAGTTGTAGCCACAAACATAGTTGCTTTCCTATCATCCATTTGTTCCATTTATACCAGGACCTAAAGCATACAGGTTATTTGCTAAAGGCCTATAATTACCCTTTCTTAAGTCCTTGAGGCCTACATTGTGATTATCCCCATAGGCTTGCTATAAATTCCATCTAGCCATTTCCCTGCCACTATAGGATATAATGGTCATTTGCTCCAAACAACATTGTAGTGTATAGTTGCTGCAGAGTGCTTTCTTATTTTGGCCTCTGCTCAAAGTATAAGGAATTGGCATTACCTAGCATATAGATGAGGACAGGCCTCCAGATGGAGAACCCTACCAGATCTTTTACTTCCTGTCTTTTACCTAGGTTGTAACTGCTTTGTCTCCTACTCATGGGCACCTAAAATTTTATTGGTATGGTAAGGCCTTTAATCTTCACAGGGGTTATCCTCCATGCTGTGAGTAATTGTGTATTGCTGAAGTTTCTAGGCTGAAAGCAATTTCTTGTTTTGATAAAATGGATCAATGGGACATTCTGTGGGATAGTCAGCTTTCTTAAACCATTTAAGAAAGTGGAATCTTAGAGAGTTAACAGAGCTATGTGGCACAATGACAGAGGTCTATTGTCATGTGAGGATGTGGCTCAGAGTGTTTACATGACATGTAGAAGAGCACTGGAGTCACTCTCTAGCACCAAAAAAGAAAGAAAGAAATATCCCACAAATATGTATTCATGTCTAATTTATGTGGATCTGAACTTTCTTATTATGTTTTCTAAACAGTATAGAAGGGAGGACCTTAACATATTAAATACCCAACGGCCACATATCAAATACCCAAATATGTTGTCTTGTTAGAGTTTTACTGCTGTGAAGAGACACCATGACCAAGGCAAGTCTTATAAAGGACAACATTTAATTAGGACTGGCTTACAGGTTCAGAGGTTCAGTCCATCATCATCAAGGTGGGAGCAGGGCAGCATCCAGGTAGGCATGGTGCAGGAGGAGCTGAGAGTTCTACATCTTCATCTGAAGGCTGCTAGGAGAATACTGGCTTCCAGGCAGCTAGGACTAGGGTATTAAAGTCCACCCCACAGTGACACACCTACTCCAACAAGGTCATACCTTCCAATTGTGCCACTCCCTGGGCTGAGCATATACACACCATCACAGATATGTTCATCTTCTCTAACAAATATGCCACCTCTGACACAGAAATAGAAAGCAGGGCAATAATTTGATGATATTACAACATCTGTCGTCTCCTAAAATCTTCCCCAGTCTGGAAATCAGAATGGAGGAATTCAGCATAGATCTGATTCTTGCACATTGGATCTTTAAGAATGATATTAATTTCAACATCTTCCTGATGAAAACAATATCATTTTCAAACTTTAAAAAAAATTGACAGAACCATGCAATGAATAAGTAAAAAAAATGTACTTTAAATTTATATTTTGTTGCATTGGCTTTATCATTTATTTCTGTGTTCTATTTTTCTACTAACCCGTCTAATTTTTGTATGCATTTCAAAGTTGCAGAAAAAAAGGCCATTCCCCTCGAAACACTCATGCATGTCTTTCAAGATCAGTGTTCACTCCCAGTTTTTTGTTTTGTTTTGTAGACAGTTTATTTGTTCATGGTTCCTTTTAGGTCACTTTTTTCCGTAATAACATAAAAATCTTTGATGTTTTTGAAAATGCCTAGAATAGCCAGCTTATTCTATCATTTAAGTGTGTCTCCCCAAACATACCTGTTCACCTGGAACAAGCCTTCCTGGGTGAAGGAACACACACAAGACATACCTTAAATATTCCTCCTGTACACCAGTTAGGCAAGTGTTTCTTCCTTCTGAATGTCATGAGGTCTGGAGAAAATCTCAGTTATTGACTGGAGAGTGTGCCCACAGTTAGCTGACACTAAGAGTCACTAAGTTTCACAAAGACAGATTTTGCTGAACCAACAGGACACCCTGCCTGATCGGAAGCATCAGGAACTACCTTTCTTGTCCCTCGAACATTCCTCTGATTTTCCCTAAAGTGCTCTGACACCCTGGTCATAATTTGTCACAATAGGAAAACACAAGCTCTAAGCACACATGATTCTATTCAAAGCCAATGACCAATTCCCTGGTCCCCAAATAAGTCCCAAGAGAAGACAGGGAGTCACTTTAAATCCAAATACAGCACTAGCAGGAGAATTCTTTGGGAAAGCCTCATTTTTAACGGAGCTCTGCTGCAGTTTCCTGCCAACTGTGAAAAAAAGAAGAAATGAATTTCACTTAGGTTTAGTTCGGATGTAAGGACATTGGGAGGAAGTGGAAGAAGAGCCTTCAGCTATAAGGTCTGGCTCTGAGCTTAAATGCTCACCCATATTAAGAGAAAACAAATCAGTCCTGGTGGCCCATGCCTGGAATCCTGGCACTCTAGAGGATGAGAGTAGAAGATCAGTGTGCATTCAAGAGCATCTAGAACTACAGACAAACCAGAAGGAAATCGAGAACTAACTAACATGGTCCAGCTCAGGGAGAGTGCTTGCTTAGCGTATGAAAAGCTTTGTGTGATCTCTGATAACTAAACTTGTTTTTAATAAGACAATACGTTTAAAGTTTGGATCGAAATTAAGGAGAAAAAAATCAAATCTCAATCTGTATACTTCTTACCCATATTAGTGCTACAATTTATACAAAAAGATGAAGCAAAGGTCAGAAAATATGTGTGTGCAAATTTAGCTGTGAGCCCTAGTTCCTTATCATGGGAGATAAGCCTTTCCCCTGGCTTAAGAGGCCAGATTAATAAACTGAAACAAATTTAGCTCTCAGTGTGACATTTCTCATAGAAAATTCTAATTCCATTACAACTGAGCATTTTCTTATTGTCATCACAAGAGGATTGGCAGGTACAGAGAAATTGTAGGATCCAGCCTACGCTCCAGCAAGCCTTTGCTTTTTTTTTTTTAAACATTTATTTATTTATTTATTTATTATATGTAAGTACACTGTAGCTGTCTTCAGACGCACCAGAAGAGGGCGTCAGATCTCGTTATGGGTGGTTGTGAGCCACCATGTGGTTGCTGGGATTTGAACTCATGACCTTTGGAAAAGCAATCAGTGCTCTTACCCACTGAGCCATCTCACCAGCCCCTGCTTTCTTTATTCAGTGCAGACTTGAGCTCACCTGCTATGCTATCCCTCTAACTTTCCACACCACCAGCCCTTAGGTCTGAGCTCCAAGCCCTGATGTGCTCTCCTGAGCGGCTCAGATAATTTCCTTATGTCTCTTGTGCTTCCTCCCCAGGCTCTTAGCCAGCCCTACTGTGCCCCAGTGACCTCCTTCCCCAGGGGAGAGTTCCAAGCTTAATTGTGCTCAAGTGTGCTGGCCCTTTACAGGCTTCTCTTCCTGTAAAGTAGCCTCACTTATTTAGCTCCCTGGATCCATTTAGATCTCTAATTGAGCTGTCATTTGGAGAGTGTGTCTTGCCCAGCCCTGTCCTTGATTTTCTTTGTATTCCAGTGATCTGTTTGCTTTCCCCGGGTCTTTACAAGTTGAGTTAAAAAACAAATCTTTTCATAGGCCACACTAGTGGCTGTAATGGAATCATTTTAAGTCTCTGTTCAAAATGGTTGTTTGCATTATATTCCAAATGTTCTGTTTGGGATGCCAAAGCTTTTTCAGTAGCAACAAGCCACTAGAGAAATAAGCATTAGGTGCGAATCGAGTTAGATCAGTAAAGTGGAAAGGCATTGCCTTCTAATTAGGAACTGTGGCATTAGAAATCCTCTCCATCAGTGTGTTTCCATCTTCTGTGATTTCTTCTGTGTAGTAAGAAAGATGTTGCCAGAAAATGCGAAGATGAAGAAACGAATTATAGCCTGGCATGGTGGTACATAACTAACTATAGTTCTAGCTCCTGGGAGGTAGAGGCAAGGAGGATCAGGAGTTCTGGGTCTTCCTTGGTTGTATAGCAAGCTCCAAGCCATCTGGAGCTACGTGAGACCCTGTCTCAAATGCCTTTCCTCTCCCTCCCCCAAAACAAGCAAATTACATCCACCCTGTGCTTGGAACATAATTTGCGCAACTAGAGCCTATGCCCAGTCTGAACTTAGACCCCTGTCAGAATCACATGAAGTGGTGTGGGGTCTGAGAATGTGCATTCGTGACATATGGTGCAGGTGCTGTTGGACTAGTGTAAACATAGGAGAACCTCAGCTTTAGGGGCTGTGCTGAAGAGACAGGAAGGTCAAGGGACTCTGGACCCAGGCAAGCTCGTGCAGAGGCAAGGATTTCATCACATGATCTGTAAGAGGTTCTAGCCGCCACACGCAGGACTCAGCTGTCTACTCCTGGGTCTCAGTAGTTAGAGAGTACAAGTTAAACCCACGGCCTCATGGCAAAAGCCCTTCTCTTTGTGGAGTTTTTGTAACTCTTGCTGTCATGTCTCGTTCTTCCCACATGAGGAGAGAGTGGCGAAGGAAACTGTGGCACTCATCTTCCCTGGAGCCAGTGGCCCATGATGAGCCCTGAGTTTCAGAGAAGTAGCAGTTGAGAACTACCTACACTAACTCTTAGGCCGATGGCCCCAAGTGGTGGCTGAGAATGCAAGTCCTTGAAAAGTCCAACCAATGCTGACTCATGATGTAGGGAGATAGGATGTAAGCTGAGACCTTAGGACTGAAGGGCCTGTGACAGTGAGAGACAGGCAGACCTGGGGCAGCTTGAACATATACCGGGGATTTTGTTCCCATGTGTCAGCGTTTTCTAGAGTTATGACTTTGCAAGACCTCCACCAGTTTGCATACAATTTGCAAACTAATCTTCAAACCATTGTTTGGATTGAGTATTTTGGGTTCAGAGAAGAGAACTAAGAGTGCAGAGTTCTGTGACGCTTTAGAGGTGGCATTCCCTCAGTGTTGTCTATTTGCTTCTCCCAACAACCATGCAGAGCAGGCCAAGAGTTCCATTTCTTTCAATGAACAAATAGCTTTAGAGAGCATACGTGACGTTCCTTATATTCTATAGCTTACGACACTTGGATTGCAAGTGCCGTCTAGCTCCAAAGCCCTTCCTCCACGTTTACAATCGCCTCTACTTTACTATTGAGATACCCAACCTTCAGCAACTACAAGGCAATGCTGGCAGTCACAGTACAAAGATTATTCCTTCTCCGGAAAGGGTTTTGTTTGAAGAAAGCCTAAGATGCCTAAAGATGCATCTCATCCCTGGGTTCTGGATGATAGTCTGTATCCAGCGACTGCTTAAAGGTGGCTCATGAATATCTGGCTCCCTGTTGCAAATTATGACCTCTTGGAGATTCCAGGGGGACATCTGAAGTGTCCCTGAAGCTGTTTTAATTTTCACTTCCTTCTCTGGTCAGCACTGTTATCTTTTCCCCTGTAGGTGTTTATCCCGAGAGCGTCCCTTATCCTTCTACCCAGATGCTCTGCTTCAGCCTGCTTCCTTGGGAAGATTATCTGTTTGGAAGATCACAGGCCAGTTGAGTGGCGGAGTGAGGACAGGAACCAGTGCCTTCCTATACTCAACTTTTGAAAGGCACCAGGCAGATCTCCTACCCTGATATCTTTTAGGGTTTCAAGACGGCCATTCAGGCACTTGGGGTACGTGACCTTATGGGATAGGTCAGAATATGATAGGAGAAAGCTGACACATTCCCTGAATCCCACAGTCTGACAATGCCCTGTCATTCTATGTGATTCCTCCAGGGCAAGGCATTTGACCCTGTCCAAGGAAACAGAGGGCTCAAAATAACAAAGATCACGTAGACAGTTCAGAGTTTATTACCCAAAAGCCCTAGAGCAGAGGGGATCTGGCTTTTATTCCTACACCTCTGCCCCAGGAAAGAAATTCACAGGAATGAGAGGCTTCTGGTACATTCTGAAGAAGCATTTCCTGGTTCTGTGTAGCAAACCCCAGGGTGTCAGAGCAGCCCAGTACTCTGGAATTCAACTTCCTTAACTTATCTTCCAGCTGCCTTGTTTGGGGGTAACATAGTGAAACTTTATGTCATGGCCCCTTGATTGCCCCGTGGAGCAGCAATAATAGAATTTGCATAGATATTCATTTACTGTCTAGTTTATTGTCTTGTTTTGGTGCCTAGTGGCACCAAAGCTGGAGGAAGCCAAGCCCTGGACTCTTAGCAGCTCACTTGCCTCTGGGGAATCACTTCTGACATAGCAAGCTGGAGAGGGTCTGAGGAATGCTTGGAACCCTAGCTACCAATCATGCTAAATGCTTATGAGGCCACAAACCCCAGATTCCACAATGGTAAAAATACACTCACAATGCCTAGAAGCAAGCAGGACAGGAGGACCATACCTGCACATCTTAACAGACGGTGAGATGGCCAAGGCTTGAATCTAAGAATCAAGGGAAGAACCAGGCTTTCCAAATGATGTGCTATGTTTATGGAGGAAGAAATGGCAGTGGATCATTCTGAAAGGGGGTCTGAATTTGTCAGGAGACATAAACAACATTCCTGTTAAAATATCTTTAAAATAAACCTTTTTTTAAAGAATTATTTATTTTATTTATGAGTATGTATGTGTAGCTGTGTGGGTTTATTTCTGCACCGAAGTAATACATGTACTGAGATTATTTTGGTCTCTGTACTTTTGTGTATTTTGGAAACTTTAAAAGTGTAAGTTTAAAAGACAAACACAAGGAATTCAATGGAGAAGCCTGGTTCAAAGATATCATCTTGATATATATTGTTTTTATTATGTTATTATGTGTTTCCAGTTATATTTTTTATCCATGGGTTCTACATCTATACATATACTTATATATTTTATTATATACATGTATTTATTATACACATATCATTACTTATGCATATACACATATATTTATATTATTTAGTTAATATAGGAAATATATTTAATCAACCTCAGGTTTAAAACATTTTGGACTGAACAGGTACACTTTTTAATGAAAAATGCAGCACAACATTGATTTACATAGTATTTACATCTATTACATATTAAAAGTAATCTAGAGATGATTTAATGTATACAAGAGAATAAGGGTAAGTTATATGCAATTGCTACTCCATTTTATTCAAGATACTAGAGCAATTACAAAATTTGGTGTCTCAGGGGTTCTGAAACCAATCCGCTGTGGACATTGAGCTGATTGGATGTATATTCTGTCTATGTATCTATGCTTAAATGCATACATATATGCTTGATTTCCCAATAAAAGGTACCATGTTACACAGTGTTTCATGTCTTGGGGAGTCTCTTTCTATTTGTGCCAGGTAGAGAGATCAAAGGCAAATCAAAGAAATTATTCCATTCAAACCCAGTTCAATGAACCAATGATGGTTTTGTGTGTGTGTGTGTGTGTGTGTGTGTGTGTGTGTGTGTGTATGTGTGTGTGCATGTGTGTGTGTGTGTGTGTGCATGTGTGTGTGCATGTGTGTGTGTGTGTGTGTGTGTGTGGTACTTATTAAGGGCCACAGACTCACAAACCTGCATTACCAGCGGGCCCTGGGCAACTTGCACATTTCTACACCATGAAAGAATTGCTTCTTCCTCACCAATTGTTCCCTATTTTTATAACCCCTTACCCAGTTTCATGAGCCTTATGGGGAAAGTTAATTCACAAAAAGAAAAAAAAAAGACATACAAAAAGCCAATAGGCTTCAACATGCTCATTGGGGCTTGATGGTGCAGGCCTGTAACTACCTCCACCTATAGTTACTTGGAATGTTGAGAAGGATGAGCACATGTTCAACGTTCTTGGTCTACAAAGTAATTTCAAGGACAGCCCAGGAACCTCAATGAGAACCTATCACAAAATAAAAGGTAAAAACTGAGCTAGAGGGACATAGTTTGGTGCTGGAGGGACAAGGCCCACTCCTAGTATACGTGTACGCAAAACTCTCAGTCTGACAGAAACGAAAATCATAATGTAGTGATACCTCACTCTAGTTAAAAATGACAAAAAAAATGACAAAAAAACCAATTGCTGGTGTGGATGTAGAGAAAAGGAAGCCGTTACAAACTGTTGCTGCAGATGCAAATTAGCACATCCATTATGAAAAAAAATGTTGAAAAAAAAATTTAAACATAGAATCACCTAGAGTCCAACACAGAATTATCTAGAAATCCCCAAACTGGGTATATAGCTAAAGGAAATGACGTCACTCATGTTAGTCACAATAGCGACCACTTACATTTTTACACTGAACCTAAATGTCTAATAATGGGTAAACTGGGAAGTGGTTGAGCGAGACAATCATCAGTAGAAGTTGGCCAGCAGGTTAAGCTGCTAGAAGAAATAAAGTCTGGTACTTCACCCATCAATAAAGGCGTCTATGGCATCTATGGTGAATAATAACGTATTTGTAAACTTTTAAATAGCTAGACTTTTAAATAAAGATAGATGTAATGCTGGGCATGGGGGGCCGTCCCCTATGTCGGAGCCCATGCTGAGGAAGGAAGATACAGAGCCAGAGGCCTGCCTGAGCTAGGTAATAAGTGTCTCAAAAACAAAGAGGTCTGTTGAAATGACTCAGTTAGGAAAATGCTTGCTGTGCAAGGAAAAGGACCTAAGTTCAATCCCCAGAACTCGTGTTCTTAAAAAAAGCCAGGGTGAGTGTCCTTTTGGAATCCTTACCACCAGGAGACCAGGAGACGGAAAGAAGCAGATTGCTGTCTGGTTAATCACCCTATGCTTACTTAGTGACTCCTAGACTGTTGAAAGACCCTGTCTCAACAAACAAGGCGATGACCTTTGGCTTCCATGGACAAATGCACACACACGTGAAAACCTCGCCACCCATATGAATACCTATTCACAGGCACGCACACAAAAGGAGGCTGG
>JADRCC010258800.1:712-15171 GCA_019843855.1 Hylomyscus alleni | reverse complement strand
CAGGCATTAGTTTGTAGCCTCAAATAACTGCTTCAGGAGAGAGAAGGAGGGTTTTCAAAACAGATGTTAGAAAACTTTCTAGTTCAGATAGATTCATGCTGTCCATGGTTTCCATAAGAAACAACTTTGTATAAGGAAACCTGGGAAAAAGTTGGAGAAGTTCTGAGAATTGCCCAGGCAGATCCTATTATCTTCTGCCTCTTAGCACTTATAAAAGATACTCAATAATAAAAAAGATAAAGAGACCCCGAGAGCATTAGCTACTTCCCAGGAACAGCTTGAAAAACTACAGGAAGAACACTTGTCAGAGGGGCTTCCACAGAAAAAGGCTCTCTCAACTCTAAATCAGAGAAGTAGACCGTGTACACCTTTTAGAGCTCAGATCAAAGAAATTGGAGACACCGATGATGAGGACCTACCAAATAATATAATGAGGATTGGCCTCCTTACGCACCTTCTGCTCTGCCTATGGCCTATCCTGCAGGAGATGCTGCCCACATGGACATGCAAGTATATAGATTAGAGTTGGAAATTAAGTGGCAGAAATTGACTAATGAGCTATGGGAGTTAAAGAGTATAACAAGTGCAGGAAAGAGCAATGATTCTGAGATATACCAGTTGCTGCTAGAAAGAGCTGTGAATCAGGCTTGCAGAGAGGGGCAGCATACATCTGATGTGTTAGGTTTCCCTGTGTCTGACATAACTGACCACCAGGGCAAAAGTGTCAGACAACATCAGATGTTGGAGTTCAAAGTAATAAAAGAATTAAAAACAACTGTGGCACAGTGTTGTCCTACAGCTTCCTTTACACAAGCTTTGTTGGATACTGTGATGGAAACAAATTTAACACCACAAGATTAGAAAACTATATGTAAGGTGAACTTTGTCAGGAGGAGATTACTTACTTTGGAGTTCTGAATGGCGCAAAGCAAGTAAGAGGGCTGCCATGATGAATGTTCAGGCAGGTAACACAGGTTGGGATATTAACATGCTTCTAGGAGGAGGTTAAGATGAAGGTAATGATAATCAGATTGGGCTACCTGCAGGAGTGTATGCACAGATTACAATGGCTGCCCACTGTGCTTGGGATCAATTACCAACTAAAGGAGATCTCAGTGGGAATTAATCTGCTATCAAACAAGGTCCCAATGAACCATTTCAGGAATTTGTGGATAGACTGCTAAAAGCAGCTGGTAAGATTTTTGGAGATCCTCAGGTTCCTTTTGTTACATAACTGGCTTATGAGAATGCGAATGCAGCCTGTCATGCCGCCATCCAACCACACAGAGCAAAGACAGATATATATCTGGATACACTCATCTTTGTGCAGAAATTGGACCCTCATACATTCAGGGTCTGGCTATGGCAGCTGTCTTACAAGGGGCCACTGTGCAAGCAATGCTTTCACAGAGATGAGGGAATAAAGGATGTTTTTAAATGTGGAGGTTTGGGTCACTTTAGAAATGATTATCCCAGGAACTGAGGCATGAGCAGACAATCAGGTTGTTCCCCAGGAAATTTGTCCTTGGTACAGAAAGAATAATCATTGGACCAGGGAATGTAAATCTAAAATAGATAATCAGGTCTGTCCCTGGTCAGGAAATGAGCAGAGGGGTCAGCCTCAGGTTCACAGAAAGCAGCTTATGGGGCCATGAAGCTGTTGCCAAGCCAGGGAAATCCATTTCTGAACTTCTCAGAGCAACTGCAGGAAGTGCAGGAATGGACCTTAGTTCAACCACCTACGCAGTAGTAACCCCCTGAAATGGGGGTTCAGATGCTGCCTATAGGAGTTTTTGGACCCTTGCCTCCAGGGACCTGGGGATTACTTCTGAGCTGAAGCAGCATTATTATAAAAGGACTACAGATCTATCCAGGTGTTATTGATAATGATTATGCAGGAGAATTTAGAATTATGTCTGTTTTCCCCCAATGACATTATAACTGTACCTGCTAACAAAATTGCTCAACTTGTTTTAGTTCCCTTGCATCTGCTACCTTCCAAATTTGTTAAGAGTAAGAGAGGACAAGGTAGCTCTGATGTGTACTGGGTTCAATCTATTACTAGTAAGAGACACAACCTTAAATAAATAATTGAAGGAAAACATTTCAAAGGATTTTTAGATACTGGGGCTGATGTAGCAATTATTAGAGGATGATATTGGCCTTCAGCTTGGCCTTTATCTGATACTCTCACTCAAGGGATTGGTTATGTCAATAATCCAAAATAAAGTTCTAAACTTGTAACCTGGAGAGATGAGGAGGGCAATTTAGGATAAATTCAACTCTATGTCATGCACATTTGTCTATTATCCTCTGGGGAAGAGGTCTCTTGTCTCTGCACAGACAATGTGCAGTCCTAAGGAAGCAGTTAATAAACAAATGCTAAGACAATGATTTTTGCCTGGTCAAGGGTTAGGAAAGGAAGGACAAGGTATTAAGATATTTGAAAGGCTTAAGCTTTACTCTAACACTAGGGGCTTAGGGTATTTTCTGTAATGGCTACTATCTTGCCTGCATCCCATGCTGACTAAATTCAATGACTTAATAATGTTCCAGTGTGGGTTGATCAGTGCCTTTTTGTTTTTAAATTTTTTTCTTTTTTTTATTAGATATTTTCTTTATTTACATGTCATAAGATTTCTCCTTTCCCAGTTTCCCCTCCAAAGCAAACAAACAAACAACTCCCCCAAAACAAAACAAAACAAAAAACAAAACAAAAAGAATAAACCCCTGTTGCCACCCCTTCTCCCTGCTTGCCACTCCACCCTCTCCTGCTTACTGGCCTTGGCTTTCCCCTACTCTGGGGCACAGAACCTTCACAGGGCCAAGGGCCTCTTCTCCCATTGATGACTGACTCTGCAATCCTCTACTATACACATGCTGCCAGAGCAATCAGTCCCACCATGTATAGTACTTGGTTGGTGGTTGAGTCCCTGGGAGCTCTGAGGGTACTAGTTAGTCCATATTGTTGTTCGTCCTAAGGGGCTGCAAACCCTTAAGTTCCTTTGATCCTTTCTCTAACTCCTTCATTGGGGACCCTGTACTCAGTTCAATGGCTGTGAGCCTGTACTTCTGTATTAGTCAGGTACTGTCAGAGCCTCTCAAGAGACAGCTATATCAGGCTGGATTGTCCTTCCTTCAGTCTCTGCTCCATAGTTTCTCTCTGTGACTTCTTCTGTGGGTATTTTGTTCCCCCTTTTAAGAAGGAATGAAATGTCCATGTATTGGTCTTCCTTCTTCTTGAGTTTCTTGTGGTTTGTGGTTTGTTCGTTGTGTATTCTGAATTTCTGGGCTAAAAACCACTTATCAAAGAGTACATACCATGTATGTTCTTTTGTGATTGGGTTACCTCACTCAGGATGATATTCTCCAGATCCATCCATTTCCCTAAGAATTTCATAAATTCATTGTTTTTAAGAGCTGAGTAGTACTCAATTGTGTAGGTATACCACTATTTCTGTATCCATTTCTCCGTTGAGGGATATCTGGGTTGTTTCCAGTTTCTGGCTATTATAAATAAGGCTGCTATGAACATGGTGAAGCATGTGTCCTTATTACATGTTAGAACATCTTCTGGGTATATGCCCAGAAGTGGTATAGCTGGGTACTCTGGTAGAACTATGTCTAATTTCTGGAGGAACCACCAAACTGCTTCCCAGAGTAGTTGTACCAGCTTGTAATCCCACCAACAATGAAGGAGTGTTCCTCTTTCTCCACAACTTCTCCAGCATCTGCTATCACCTGAGTTTTTGATCCTAGCCATTCTGACTGGTGTGAGGTGGAATTGCATTTCCCTGATGACTGAGGATGTTGAACATTTCTTTAGGTGCTTCTCAGCCATTTGGTATTCATAAGTTGAGAATGTTTAGCTCTGTACCTCATTTTTTAATAGGGTTATTTGGTTCTCTGGAGTCTAACTTCTTGAGTTCTTTGTATATTTTAGATATTAGCCCTCTATCGGATATAGGATTGGTAAAGATCTTTTCCCAGTTTGTTAGTTGCTGTTTTGTCCTATTGACAGTGTCTTTTGCCTTACAGAAGCTTTGCAACTTTATGAGGTCCCATTTGTCAATTCTAGATCTTAGAGCATAAGCTATTGGTGTTCTGTTCAGGAAAATTTCCCCTGTTCCTATGTGCTCGAGGCTCTTCCCCAATTTCTTTTCTATTATTTGGCATTCTATAGGCTTCTTATATGTTCATGGGCATCTCTTTCTTTAGGTTAGGGAAGTTTTCTTCTATAATTTTGTTGAAGATATTTACCGACCCTTTAAGTTTGAGGTCTTCACTCTCTTCTATACCTATTATCCTTAGGTTTGGTCTTCTCATTGTTTCCTGGATTTCCTAGATGTTTTGGGTTAGGAACTTTTTGCATTTTCTTTGACTATTGTGTCAATGTTTTCCATAGTATCTTCTGCCCTGAGGTTCTTTCTTCTATCTCTTGTATTCTGTTGGTGATGCTTGCATCTATGTTTCTTGACTTCTTTCCTAAGATTTCTAACTCCAGAGTTGTCTCTCTTTGTGATATCTTAATTGTTTCTACTTCCATTTTTTAGGTCCTGTATGGTTTTGCTCAATTCCTTCACCTGTTTGTGTTTTCCTGTAATTTCTTAAGGGATTTTTGTGTTTACTCTTTAAGGGCTTCTACTTGTTTACTTGTGATCTCTTGTAATTCTTTATGGGATTTTTTTGTTTCCTCTTTAAGGACTTGTACCTCTTCACCTATGTTCTCCTGTATTTCTTTAAGGGAGTTATTCATGTCCTTCTTAAATTCCTCTAGCACGATCATTAGATATGATTTTAGAACCAAATCTTGCTTTTCTAGTGTTTTGGGATATCCAGGACTTGCTATAGTGGGAGTACTACATTCTGATGAAGCCAAGTAGTCTTGGTTTCTGTTGATAGGATTCTTGTGTTTGCCTTTCACCATCTGTTGATCTCTGGTGTTAGATATTCTTGCTGTCTCTGACTAGAGCATGTTCCTCCTGTAGGTCTGTAAGCTGGTGCTAGCACTTCTGGGAGATCAGCTCTCCTCTGGTAAATCCCAGGCACAGATGGCTGTGGATCAGTTATCTCTCCTGAGTCCTGGGGTCAGAGCATACCCTGGAGACAGGATCTCCACTCTCAGGGAAAGGTGCAGAGAGGGCTGTGGGTCTGTTGTCTTTCCTAGGTGTGGTCTGAGGTAGAAAGGATCCTGACCAGGGTGCCCTGTGACATGCGAGGCCTGTACCTCCCGGCTGGTCCCACCTTAGACAGTCACGAGAGAGAAAATGGTGGATCTCACCCAAGACCCTGGGTTAAAGCACTCTCTGAATGCAGGCTCTCCACTTGTAGGGAAAGGGCAGAGAGCATTGCAGATCCACCACATCACTCCTAAGTATAGGTGGAGGTTGAGAGGATCCTGCCCCTGCCTCCCTGCGACTTGTGAGGCCTGTGCCTCCTTGCTGGCCCTGCCTTAGAAAGTCACCAGAGAGAAAATGATGGATCTCACCTGAGACCCTGGGTTAAAGCACTCCCTGAAGGCAGGCTCTCTGTTTGCAGGGAAAGGGCAAAGAGGGTTGTGTTTCCACTGCCTTCACTCCTAGGTGTAGACGGAGGTTGGGAGGATCCTCTCCCTGCTGCCCTGTGACTTGTGAAGCCTGAGCCTCCTGGCTCAATGACCTTTATCTAAAGAAAAAATAGAAGCCACCTCTTTGTGCAGGAGCAACTAGAGACAGGGCATATAATAGAATCTCAGTCACCATTGAATATTCTAATATTTGTTATCAAGAAAAAATGTGGTAAATGGAAATTGCTACAAGATCTTAGAAAGGCCAATGAAACCATGGTACCTATGGGAGCTCTACAATCTGGGCTTCCATCTCCCATACCCGTTCCTTAAGGATATCATCAAATAGTAGATTTGAAAGATTGTTTCTTTACTATTCCTTTGCACTCCCAGAATTGTGAAAGATTTGCTTTCAGTATTCCTTCTATTAATTTTAAAGAACCTATGAAAAGATACCAATTAATAGTTTTTCTTCAGGACATTGTCAATAGTCCTAAATTATGTCAAAAATTTGTGGCACAAGTCATTCAGCCACATAAAACATCAATGGCCAATGATATACATCATACATTACATGGATGATGTCCTGTAAGCAGGAAAAGATCCTTAAGACTTGTTTTTATGTTATAAAGATTTAGAACAGGCATCTGCTGATAAAGGACTATAAATAGATCCAGAAAAAGTTCAAACTTGGGATCCTTGTAATTTTATGCTTTAGATTTACAGATCAAGCTATTTATCTCCAGAAGATAATTATACCTAGGGACAATTTAAAAGCTTTAAATGATTTTCAAAAACTTTTAGGTGATATCAATTGGCTTTGCCCCTATTTAAAGCTTACTACAGGAGAATTGAAACCCTTATTTGCTATTTTTAAAGGGGTGCTGCTCTTACCTCCCCTCAGTCTTTAACCTTGGAAGGATGGTCGTTCTTCCAACAAGTAGAAAGAGTTATTGAAAAACAATTTGTTACTTATATAAATTATTCTTTGCCTTTACATATGCTGATTTTTAATGTGATGCATACACCTACATGATTATTGTGGCAAAAACCTCCTCTTATGTGAATACATTCAAGGATATCTCCTAAATATAACATCCTGCCATATTATGAGGCAGTAGCCCATATGATCTTACTTGGAAGAAAACAGGTACTGATTTATTTTTGCAAAGAACCAGATATCATTATTCAGTCTTTTAATGTAGACCAAAATACTTGGTTAAAGCAGGATAGTATGTATTGGTTGCTTGCTCAAATAAGATTCAAAGGCACTATAGATAATCATTACCCTCAAGATAGGTTGATAAAAAATTTAAATGTACATACAGTTATATTTCCTAATATGACATCTTTACAGATTCTACATAATGCTCTTTTAATTTTTACTGACAGCTCCTCTCAAGGAGGAGCGGGATATCTCATAAATAATCAATAAGTAATCAGAGAGACTTCTGGGCTCTTTGCCCAGTTAGCAGAACTGACAGCAGTACTGAATGTTTTTCAGTCTGTAAATGATACTTTTAATCTTTTTACTGATAGTCTATATATAGCTCTATTAGAATCTTGTGGTACATTTCATTATGATACATTAGCTGGATTTCTGTTTTCACAGTTACAAAACATCATCCTTACCTGAGACATCCTCCTTTATATTAGTCATATATGAGCTCATTCTGATCTTCCTGGACCTTTAACTGCAGGCAATGATCACATTGACAGAGCTTTAATAGGAGAAGCTTTAGTTTTGGATCTTGTTGCTTTGCTTAGATGGCAAAGGATTAAAGGCATGATAGCACATGCCTTTAATCCCAGCACTTGGAGGCAGAGGCAGGCAGATTTTTGAGTTCGAAGCCAGCCTGGTTTACAGAGTGAGTTCCAGGACAGCCAGGGCTACATAGAATAACCCTGTCTCAAAAAACAAAACAAAACAAAACAAAAAAATAAATTCATTTCTTTATTTGTTACATAGTCAAATATCAGCAGCCATCCAATAGGACATTCCAATATTCATAGTAATAATTAGATTTAGGAGTATTTTTATTTGTATTTTATATGAATTTATGTATATGTATTTTATATGTATTTTAAGTCTACATAGGTTAAATTTTAGCATATTATTTCCATGTTTCATTGTAGTATTGTTGCCAAGGTAGAAAAAAGTCACATTTTAAGTTGCTAGCTTCTTTTATAACTTGTAAATATATAAATGTATCAACCTTCATTTGACCTGTCCCCTCCAGGTTTAGAAAAGATGATGGGTGATGAAGGTGGAGAATCTGAACTTCTTGGAGAGGATCTTCCACTGGAACCTTCAGTCACCAAAGCTGAGAGGAGTCACCTGATAGTGTGGCAAGTGATGTGTGGCAATGAATGAGTCCATAAGAGACAGGTGGAGATGAGGAAGTTGCCTCTTCTGCATGGTTTCTTTTCCCTTTTCCCTTTATTTAATGCTCTTTTTGTGAAAGATATTTCACCGCATAATATGTGAGCATTTTTCCCTGTTACCTTTATATTTCAAAATCTGTTCTATGGTAACAATACAGAGGAGCGAGCTAGTTTACTGCACCAGTATTAATGAGAAATTCAGTATATCATGAACAAATCAAAGAAGGTTTACTTTCTGCAAACTGGTGAATTACAGAAAGCAATCCAGATGTGGTTTGCTCTGCCACAGTCTAATGTCACTCACTTAATTGATGAGGCCATGTTTTACCTGTCACTAATAATGGAACTAATGGAAAAGACTTAATGGAATTGTACCATGAAGTACAGTAGAGTTTTCCCCAGTGTATTATAGAATTGATGCACTAATTACAGACGGATTATCAGGATTTATCTGAATGTCCCAAGAGGGCTAAGAGCTAACTGTAAAGTACTTTAGCTTTCACTTTCAATTCTGACAAATCTTGTTTATATGGTATATAAAACTTTGTTTTCATCAGACTTGGGGGGTTTTATATTAAAGAAATTAAGGCTACACTATTTAAATAAATTTTCTTGTTCCTGTCTCACTAGAACTCTAAAGTTTATGAAGCCTGCTTCTCTGAATATACTATCACCTCAATCATAAGGTTTTACATTATATTTAAATAGAAATACTTATATATAATTTATATAATTATATAATATATAAATATATTATTATATTATAATATGAAACAGTTATATTAAAATAGAAGAGGAAAAGATTTTTAAAAATAGGAGTGGAGAAGAGAAAGAGGGAGAGAGGAAGGCACACTAATAAAATTTTTTTAATTTTAGAATTATTTTAATTCTTACAACTTTTTTGTCATTTTGTAACTTATAAAGTACAAGATATACCTAACATCCAGCCCCTTATCTATGACAATTAATAGAACACTCTGTCATCTATTCTAATTTAAAAGACTTATAAATCCATATGTTATGTTCTGGTTTAGCTTGTATACTACCTGAGAACTATCTTCTCAAATATATTTTCTCAATGTTAAATAGCCTGTGTTGACTATAAGACTCTAAGTAGTCTTCCAACCCTGTCAGAAATCTGAGAATGAGCTACATTATCTGAAAATACAGGAAGTCTAACTCTGCTTCCAGAACTGAGACAAATTGTCAAAACAGTCTGCTTACCCATACAATCCCAGTAACTCAAGAAGTTGGAGCATCAGTCTTCAGCCTTTTGTCCCAGATTATTCTGACAGACCTTGAAAAAATAAAGGAATTATTAAGTACTAGCTTATTCTGTCTCGGCAGAACTAAGCTGTCCTAACTTATAACTTGTGTCCTCTTAAGAACAGTGCAGGTCTTCAGGAGAAATAGGCAATTTCTGCCCAGTAGACACCTAGCCACAATGTACCACCTCTTCTGGAGGTATAGATGCTCAATTTTTTCTTTGAATCCCCAAAAGGCAGCTGCTAGGAGTAGATATGTTTCAACAACAAGTAAATAAATTAAGTTTCACGTTCTGTGGATTTCTAATGTTCTTGAAAAAACAACTATCTATGTAAAGTAATCTGGACTGTTGTCTGTTAACTACCCTCAGTTATTTCTAATTAAAATATGAGTGAGAATACCCTAACAATAAACCCAGAACCATGAAGTTGCTATTTGACCCTTAACTCACAGTCTTAAACATTTCAGATCAATTTGTAATGACATTATAGAAGGACTGGGTCCAACACTAGCACTTTTAAAATTTTTATATAAGATATAATAGAAGAAATTTATGTCTGTGATAACATTGATTCTGTATCAAAGTAAATTCTGTACCAAAATAAGAAATTATGATTCATCTTAGTAATTGTTGTAAGATTTCTACCGAATATGATTATGGTTACACAATCAATTCTAGCTATTTCCTTCCTGTTCCAATTATGACCATTTCAACATTTTTCAGAGAACTAGAATAACCACCTCTAGACCCCCAAGTTCAGAGAAATGGGGCAATTCCTCCCTGTCTATTAGACCAAAGCAGGACTAAGGCATAATCAAATGGCACAGTTTTGCATGGGAATTTTTATGGTGCTTAGATGGATATCATCTGTGGAAAATATCTACTGGCAGGAATCTTACCCGACATCAAGGCCACATGCATCTAGTTTGGCACTGCAAACTGGGCTTATTACGTGTTTTTTCAAAAACACAACTATGCACGTGCCTCTGTCTTAGGTTGATTACTGCCAGAGACCTAGTCCGGAGACACAGGTTTCCAAAATGCACCCTCCATCTGTGTAGCTATGATACTCTGTAATTGTGAAAATAAGGATCCTGTTGTGGTATTAAAATTAAACGTACCACATGTCTCTAATAAAGGAACTGATTGAGACATGTACAAACTGTCAGTGAAGAGATTAAAAGCATCAGATACAGCTTGAAACACCTTTAATACTGCTGTTAATTCAGCTAATTGAGCTAAGAGACCAGGAGTCTCTATGACTACTTGTTGATTATTTATAAGATATCCAGCTGGTCCTTTAGAGGAACCACAGTAAATACCACAAGGGCATTACTCAAAGGCTATAGGGAAGTCATGTTAGGAAATATCACTTCATGCACATTTAAGAACTTCATCAGTTTATCCTGAGGATAATGATTATCTATAATTCCTTGAAATCCTATCTGAGCAAGCAACCAGTCTGTGCTATGCTGTAGGAGCATGAGTTGTGTTGAAAATTAATAAATGTAAAGGTAAAGAATAATCTATGTAAGTAACAAATTGATTTTCAATAGCTTTTTCTACCTGTTGTAAAGCTGACATTTCTTCTTTAGTTAAAAATCTAGGAGAATTTGGACCAGAATTACCTCTGAGAATATCAAATAAGGGTTTCAATTCTCCTGTAGTAAGCTTTAAGTAGGGACAAAGCCAATTGATATCACCTAATAATTTTTGAAAATCATTTAAAGTTTTTAATTTGTCTCTACGAATAACTATCTTTTGGGGAATAACAGCTAGATCTGTGAGTGTAAAGCCTAAATAATTATATGGATCTTGAGTTTGCACCTTTTCTGGAGTTATCTGTAGTCCTTTTTCATTTAAGGCAACTTGTGAGTCTCTATAACATAAAAGCGCATCTTGAGGAATTTTTCCTGCTAATAGGACATCATCTGTGTAGTGGGCAATATATATATATATCATTGGCCATTTTTTTCTTATAGGGTCAATGACCTGTGCCACAAACTTCTGACATAACATAGGACTATTAACCATGCCTTGAGGAAGGACTGTCCATTGATATCTTTTCATAGGTTTTTTAAAATTAACAGATGTAACACTAAAAGAAAACCTCTCACAATCCTCAGGGTGCAAAGGGATTGTAAAGAAACAGTCCTTTAAATCCATAACTATTTTGTAAAATCCTTTTGGAATTGCCACTGGAGAAGGCAGTCCAGTCTTCAATGTTACCATAGCCACCATAGTTTCATTTACCTTTCTTAGATCTTGTAACAGTCTCCATTTACCTGATTTTTTCTTGATAACAAATATAGGCATATTCCACGGGGAACTGGATTCCCTCAGATGACCTGCTTCTAATTGCTCCTGCACCAGCAAGGAAGAAGCTTCTATCATTTCTTGAGATAAAGCTCACTGATCAACCCACACTGGAATATTATTAATCCACTGAATTTTATCTGCATGGGGCACAGACAAGATAGTGGCCATCATGGAAAATGTTTCAAACCTTTACTATTAGAGTGAGGCTTAGGGCCTCTGTATGTTCTAATGTCCTGTTTTGACCTCTGCCTATTAGCTAACTCACTAGGGCTGCACAAAACCAGCCCCATCTGTGACGACAAATCTCTCCCTCACAGAGTAATAGGCAGATTTGACATGATACAAGGTTGAATCTGCCCTGAGTTATCTTCCTTATCTCTCCAGATTAGAAGCTTAGAGCTTCGTTTTGGGTTATTGGCATAACCGATTCCTTGGAGATGAGTGATTGATCCAGTCAAAGTCCAAGTTGAGGGTCAATCCTGGCCTCTAATGATGGTTACATCAGCTTCAGTATCTATTAAACCTTCAAAACTTTTTCCTTCAATAATTAATTTAAGATTAGGTCTTTTATTAGTGTTAGATTGTACCCAAAATACTTCAGAAGAAGCAAAACAACTCCGTCCTTTCTCAATATTAACAACATTAGATGGCATTGGATACAGAGGGACTAAGATAATTTGAGCAATTTTCTGATTACCAGGTACTATAATGACACCACGAGATGAAGAAGCCGTAATCTTAATCTCCCCCTGATAATCATGGTCAATAACGCCTGGATAAATCTGCAATCCATTTACAATTGTGCTACTTTTTCCTATGACAAATCTCCAAGTCTCTAGGGCAAAGGCCCCAAAACTCCAGTGGGCAGAATTTGAACTCCCATTTCTGGCATTAATACTGTGTGGCAGGTGGAATATAGGCCCACTCCTGCAATACCTGAGGTTGCCCTGAAAAGTTCAGAGACGGATCTTCCTGGCTGAGTGGCAGCCTCATGGCCCCATAAGCTGCCTGTTGTTTTAAGAAGGGGGCCTGGGGCTAGCCCCTCGACTCGTTTCCTAACCAGGTATTGTCTTGAAAGCCTTTGTAAAATCTACAATCTTTGGCCCAATGCTTTCCTCTCCTGCAACAAGGACAGACCCTCGGGTGGTGCCTGATTGCTGCCTGCCTGTACTTCCTGATTTCTTAGGGCAACCATTCTTGAAATGATTGATACTTCCACATGTATAACATCTTTTATTCTCCTGCCTCTGTACCAGGATCCCTGAAATAGTAGTTCCCTGCAATGTAGCTGCCATAGCTAAACCTTGATTATAGGAATGTCCAATATCTGCACAAAGGCAAATATATCCAGATAAATCCATTTGACCCTTGTGCGGTAGAATAACTGCTCTGCACGCTGTATTAGCATTCTCATAGGCTAACTGTGTAATGAGCGGATCGTCCATATGAGAAACTCCAAGAATTCTGCTCGCTGCCTGCTGTAACCTGGCTATGAAATTCTGAAAAATCTCCTCTGGCCCCTGCCAGATACCAGCTAGACTCCCACTAACCTCACCTTTCATAGGTAATTGAATCTAAGCCCTTCTCACTGCCATCGCAATTTGTGCATATATCCCACCATTTCCTTCATGTCTAGATTCAATTCTGGATTACCTGACTGAGCATTTTGCGCCGCTGACTACTTGCTAATCTCTTGCCATTCTGAGTTCCAGAGCAAAAAATCACCTGCTTGCAAAGGAGCTTTGCGCCGGGCGGTGGTGGCGCACGCCTTTAATCCCAGCCCTTGGGAGGTAGAGGCAGGCGAATTTCTGAGTTCGAGGCCAGCCTGGTCTACAGAATGAGTTCCAGGACAGCCAGGGCTACACAGAGAAACCCTGTCTCGAAAAACAAAAACAAAAACAAGCAAAGTAGCTTTGCACAAAGTTCTCCAATCCTGAGGGGTTGAATTAAAATGGGGCGTTTGAGTACTGCTTCCTTTAAATCTTTAATAACTTTGAAATCTAAGGTCTGATAGCATCTGTATAACTCATTATCTTGATCCCGCCATTCCACTACAGGAAATGCTAGCAGTCCCAAAGTGTCCTGCCCATTTTCACGGGCCTGATAGATTGCTCTTTCTAAAGGCGAAAGGCCTGTCTCTAGATAGCTGTCCTTCCTTCTGTCTGATAGTACCGTTAGGTCACTCGACTCATTATTCAATTTCTGTAGCTTGATTTCAAACTCCAAATTACTTAAATGTAAATCTCTCTGAGCCTTCTCTCTTATCAGAGAAGAAGCAGATGTTGCATATGAACGCCATCTCTCTCCATGAGACCTAGTGAATCTGCTTTCTGAGGAAGTATTTTGGTCCTTCTCAGTTCCCGTATCTGAGCCCTTTGAACTGTCTGTCTCTGCACTCTCTAAGCTACATAGGCTATATTCACTTTCTGATTCTTCCTTCCTCTTCTCTTTCTCCTCTATAATTTCCATAACAAGAGCCCAAAGGCAGAGAGTGAATCTGTCTGCCTTACTACTTCTAAGAGCTCTCCTAATACTTTCCCAAGTCTTTTTATTTATCACTCTTACTTCTTTAAACCATGGGCAATGAGTTTCTATCTCTTCTGAGAGATCTCTTAGTGCCTCCTTTTCTACCCTTATTCCCTTTGTTTTTAGCAGCTTGTCTGTATTCTGTATAGCTACTTAAGAAACATTGGACTCCATCCTCATTGTCAGTCCCTAGGTGAATCAAGCACTGGGTCAGCACCAATTCAGCCTAGCCCTGTACCCTTCTTACATGGTAAAACTTTTATAATAAAATATGGCCAGTGCTAGCATCAAGATTACCTACCGTGAAGAATGGTGTATGACCTTTTCCTTTAATTTCCTTTTTTAGGCAGAGCTCTGAATGACAGTGTGTCCTCTATTTTTCCTCCGTGTCTGAGCCCCACTTTGGGCGCCATCTGA
>JADRCC010258795.1:0-11995 GCA_019843855.1 Hylomyscus alleni | reverse complement strand
CATATTCGTTTTGTTTGTTTGGGGTTCATTTGTTTGTTTGGGGGGGGGGGGTGCTGTTTTGAGACAGGGTTTCTCTGTGTAGCCCTGGCTATCCTGGAACTAGATTTGTAAACCAGAGTAAGCCTTGAACTCAGAGATCCACCTGCCTTTGCCTCCTAAGTGTTGCCATTAAAGGAATGTGCCACCACCACCAAGCTATAGTCTTCACTTTGTTGTTCCTACCCTAGTGCATACAAAGTGGAAAACTAATGTCAGAATCTACCTTAGAAATCTGAGAGCTGGTTTCAGTCCACCAATAGTATTAGAGGCCTTTGTGTTATATTCAGTTTGTGTCCCAGAGCCAACTTTTTCTTCCATATGTAAGCAACAAAACTAGAGTTTGATTTTGATGGTGTCCTTGGCAGAAGTGTAGTAGCCCTAGGAATCAAGGATTAGCATGGAAAATACATGTGTATTAGTGCACACTTAGAAAAATCTCATTCAGAGCAAAGAGGCTCACTGCCAATACAAATAAAAACAACTACCCCTCTGGTCCTAACATTGTCCTGGAAATGGTCAGTGAGATCAAGAAAGCCAGCGTCCTTTGGAGACTGTCCTCGTGTGGCATGAGGCACATGTCAACACACATCAAACTGTGATTATGACACCTTCCCATATGGACTCAAAGCTGTGTTTCAATATCTTGAGCATTTCTATTGGTGACAGCACGGGTCTTGACAATCTTAATCCTCATCAGCACAGTTTTTTGAGCATTCAGCAGTGGCCCCAGGTCCTACATGGAGATCTCTGCTTTGTGTTTTCTGTGTCTGTTGTATCAAGTTGTTACCCCTAAAGGCTAAATTGGGTTTCCTCAGCTTTCCTTCTGGACTCAAACCCCACTATCTATATCAGATCTCTGTTCTGATATTTCTTCACATCATTAGAGCTGGAGAATGTGGCCAAAAGTTCCAGGTTTGCAGCAGTTGAGCTCGGTCCAAGCATGGCTCCTTATAAACTCACATAATGGGAGGTCCAGGTCAATTTCTCCCAGTGTTTAGGTCTTAGAACCTCACCCATGGGTTCCTCTTACCTTCTACTCATCCCCCTAATCAAAGACAAATCAGTTCCTCCCCTACCTAGTTTGATGAAGAAGTTGTATTTCAAAACTAAATCCCTGGTTGACCTGAGACTAGCTAGGCCTGCATCACTGTTTAAATCTCCAGCTGTGCTGCCTCCTGACTTCCTGGAAAAGTTTGAACTCATTTCTACAGATGCAGGACTCTTCCTGGTAGCCTTACCTGTGATCCAAGAATACTCATCCTGAGTGGTACCCTAAGGTGTTCTCTAGCCTTTACCCTGTAGGCTGTTCTACATGATCTCTCGTTCCTCTCAAATTTGCCTTCTCCTTCAGATTTCTATTGCTATTTCTTGGGCCCTATGTTGCCTTGATGGGGTCCCATGCCTCCATTCCAGGTCACCAGTCTCAGCAGTGGCTCAGAACTCAAGGCAGCATTGCCAAGTCTCCTTAGTTTTGCAATAGAAACATAAGATTTAACAACCCATCTAAAATACAATTTTACATTTTGATTGCTTCTGCCCCAGCCATATCGAGGTTACTTTCAATCTGCATATATTTGTGGGAACAGACTTCTTGACTGCAGTTCAATTTGAGTACACCTTATAATATCAGTGATTATAAAATACCAGGGACTAATAGAGTTTCTTGCTTCCAAGGAGTTCAAACTGCTTTATAATTCTACTGGCCATAATTTATCTTCATAAGCTACTATACAGACAAGAGGAAAAAGTGAGATTAATAATCACATTTTATAGAGGGTGAAATAAAACTTGGAGAAATTGAGTAGCATTTTTCGAGAAATGCTCAGCTCTTCCTCGGGCTCTCTGAATGGTCTGCAGACTGAACACTGATATCAGAAATGCATGTGAACCTTGCCCTTGCTCTCATGGACTGTGGACGAGAGTAAGATACTTGACTCGGGGCCAGTGGTTAGCCAAGGACACTGGAGTGAGCAGGGTGTGTGCCCAGCTCCTGCAGCACAGACCTCTGCTGCAATGAATGTTGTGAGTACACGCAGGGTCAGCTCCTTGCTTAGACCCTCAGACCTCTTCCCTGGGCTTTGTTCCCAGGGTATCACTCTAGCATCACAACTACCATCTTGATAGGAAGATGACCCATGGGGCAGGGCAGGGCAGGAGCTGCCTTCTCAGTCCCTGCCTTGTAGTTCTGTGCATGCTGCTGCCATCTACATTAGACCAAATAAATGAAAAATGGGTTACAGGAAAGTTCTGCTTCTACAGAACTGTAGCTGTGGCTTCTAATGTGTAAGAAGAAGGTGCCTTTCAAATGAGGAAAAGGAGCAACAGAAGTAACAGTGTTGAGCACGTTCCTAGCATGAGTGATCCCTGGGTTGCATTCAGAGCACCAAAAAAAGAAAGCCAGAAAAGAGGTGTTCTTTTTGTTTGAGTGCTGCCATATAGATTAAGTCAGATAATAGGTGAGTTATTTAGAGTTGTTTGATTGTCCTGGACCTTTTGTGAGGTACTTCCTGCTTTATTTAATCTTCTTTCTGGCCCCTCCTTCTGGAATGAGGTATATGGCCAGTACTTAAAAGCACTAGGATTGGACCCAGGTGCACTGGGCTGGCTCCTTATTGCAGTCTTCACACCTCTCTTGGAAGCCAGCCTCTGCAGGGTCATGTGTTCTGGATTGATGGAAGAATAACTTATTCCTTATGTGCACTGTCAAGAAAGCAGTGGAGCTAATAACAAAGCTTCAGCCATTTGAAGGGTTGAAAGTGACAGTTGTTTTTCTTTTTCTTTTTTTTTTAAATAAAGATTTATTTATTATTATAATTAAGTACATTGTAGCTATCTTCAGACACACCAGAAAAGGGCGTCAGATCTCATTACGGGTGGTTGTGAGCCACCATGTGGTTGCTGGGATTTGAACTCAGGACCTTCGGAAGAGCAGTCAGTGCTCTTACCCACTGAGCCATCTCACCAGCCCCTGACAGTTGTTTTTCTAACCTCCCATAGAAAAATGGAATGTTTGGTGTCTTGTGAGGGTCATCTTGGAAAGGAATAGTCACTCTCTTTCTTAGGTGCAATTTTGTCTGACACTTCATGTATGTGTTTAAAGTATTATTGATGCCCCCAAATAGTAGTGAGATTCTTTAAAATGGTTACATGAGGTGGTACCATGGCTTTGAAAGTGTAGAGCAGCTGTCAGCTGAGTGATTCGCAGAAGGGAGATCCATGTACCCAGGGTCCTTCTTGTACTGGCACCACTCTGAGGACAAAACAACCTCCGTGGAATGTGACCTCAAACCTCCCAAACCTGGAAGAGCCAAGGCGGTGTGTCTCTTGTCATAGTAGTTGTCAGCCTCAAGGGGGAGCTGCTGAGGAGCTGCTGTTGGCACAGTCATCCCTTCTAGAAATGTATACTAGGAAGCTTCCATGGCCAGGCCCTAGTGATGCAGCGGTAACATGGGGGAGGAATACTCACTACCCTGTTCGTGGAGGCTGCCCCTGCCTTGCCAGGTACAAGACTCAGCTCAGACCTCTCTTGGGTCTGAGCCCCCAGCTCTGTCTTTCCTCACCCCATTTACCCTTCTTCATGTAATGTGTACACATTCCATAGGGTATGCCTATGCTGTCTGCACGAAGCTGCCTCTAACTAGACAGTGACCTCCAAGGAGCCACTGGTTTATTGTTTTCTCTTGAGCCCCAGCATAGTGCCTAGCACACTGTAACACTGAATGGCTAAACATTTGAATAAGAGAGTGAGTGCCGCTGTTCCAAAGCCCAGTGTGGAACGACCTGGTAAGAATATGCTTGGCGAAAGAGTGGGTGCTTTGGCAACTACTGAGTGTATGTCAGAGAAGCTGAACAGAACCAAAAAAAAAAAAAAGACCTTTGAGTGAGCCTTCAATGAACTCAGAGCCTTGAAGTCTAGCAGCGCAGGAACAAGGTATGTACAGAATCACAGTAGAGTACACACTTGTTCCAAAGATTACAGGCATCCAAAGAGAAAAGTGGGTTTTTTTTTTTTTTTACAAATAAAGTTTGTTATTAGTGCAGCATTTGCACATAAATACACCATACCATGCACAGGGAGGTCAGAGGACAACTTTGTGTGAAATCCCTCCTCCCACCTTTACCTAGATTCCAGGAATCAAACTCAGGTTGCTCTAAATGCAAATACCTTAACTGTTGAGCCTCCTGCACTAGCCAGACAAGTATCTTTCTTTCCTGGGGGCTCAAATAGATGTTGAAAGAGCAGCTCCAGTGTACCTCGCTTGGAATCTAAGATAGATGAGACCCAGACTACCCTTATGGATTCAAAAGGAGACAGATAGGCAGATGTGTTGATGGCTCAAAAATGACAGAGGTGGGGTTTTTTTGTTTTTGTCTTTTGTTTTTTTTTTTTTGTTTTGGTTTTTGGTTTTTGGTTTGTTTTTTTTTATTGGAAACTAGAACTTAACCAGGCATGTGGTGCATACTTTTAATCCTAGCACTCAAGAGGTAGAGGCAGACAGATGTCTGTGAGTTCAATGCCAAGCTGATCTGTGTAGTGAGTTTCAGGCCAGGCAAAGCTATATAGTGAGCTAACCAATGAGATATCTCTCCCTGCCACAAAAAGGGGGGGGGGGAGGAAGAAAAACAAAAAGAACTTTTAGTGTCATGTTAGGATATAAGAAGTCATTTTCTCTCTCTTAGGTGTAGTTATTTGACACTTCATGCATGTTCGAAGGGTTTATGGTGTTCTAAATAATCAGAGAGATTTCTTTATGATGGTTCTTTGGGGGCAGCAGGTGCTTAGTTAATATCTCTCGCACCAGTCTGCCATTCATGTTTACGTCTCCATCTACTTGTGTAGATAGCAGATGCACAGTGAGCAGCATATGTTTGGGTAAGGAAGACTGGAAGGGGTAGGAAGGGAAAAAATAATTCAAAACTAGATAGGTTTCATATGCACAGAGAAAAGGAACTTACCTTGGAGACATGAGAGGAAAGGCTGAAACCAAAAGCAAGAGCTGAGTTAGTAATAGAAGCATGAATTGAGGAATACTTGATTTACTTAGTACCAATAAAGACTGAGCATGGAACAGCTTAATGGTACAGTTTAGCGATCTACTTTAGAGGTTAAAATGACACCCCACCCCAAAATTTAAAGAGGTTTGGACCAATCTTTGAAATCATAACCATGAAAAACCTCAACACCAATTTCAGGTTTCCACACTTCACCTTTTTTGCTGTAAGTCTTTGGTAAACCATCTACAGATAGACACACAGGCTCTCCTCCCATCTCCCTTGCTCAGGTGTCTATGCAAATGAGCATGAACTGGTATCCACATGCCCTTTGGGCCTCAGTGCCTGTTTATCCCTAGCTGAGTCCTCCTGTATCAGTGCCCAGACCAGGTTCCTTGTGAAGACTCACCTCTTCCCTCTCCTTTGTCTGTACTGCACAGAACTCCCACCCTGACTCATGTTCTCACAATTTCTTACATTGAATATGGTGTGTATTCGATCAACACATATGTATTGACCAAGTGGCCGCTAAATACCAGGCACTGTGCTGCCCTCATGGAGTTGGTAGAGAGGGAGACAGTAAGGATGTTATTGGGGAGAGTGCTATAAGGTATCATTTATGGTGCTGGAGATGGCAAGTAACTGGTGTCAGAGAGGTCTGTCTGTGGTGGTGACAATTAGGCAGAGCTGTGAAGGATGAGGAGGAAGCTGTTTGTGAGCCAGGGGGCAAGCACAGAGGTCCAGAAGGTGCTTAAGGTATTCTGGAAGTTGAAAAGACACTGCTGGCACCAGAGCCTGTTGCAGTAGAAAAGTGATCTGAAATGACAGTGGAAAGGCAAACTAGGTCCCTAACTGGGGAGAGGGAGCTCCCTGAGCCATGGGAGAGAGTCATATATTCTGAGTACAGTGAGAGCTACTGAGGGCTTTGAAACACATGCCAATTGGAAGGTTGTTGAGGGAAGAGATAACAAGACGCTCCAGGTGAGGAGTTGCTGAGGCCAGAGTTATGCCAGGGGAGAGGGAGAAGGACTGATTTGAGGTAGACTTTGTATCTGGGCACATAGGTGGTCTGGGTGGTGGAGGTGTTAAAGGGATCAGTCCTGGGTCTCTTGCAAAGCATTAGGGTAGGGGTGGTAGTATCGTAGAGAGTGAGGAAGATGAGGGAAAGGTAGAGATAGGTTCCCTCCCAACCTGGGAACTTTGATGTGACTGTAGGACAGAACCTTCGAGGTTTCAGGCTGTCAGACGTGAGGCTAGAACTGAAAAAGACAGTTCTGAGATGAGACTGAGGTTTAGATGTAGAATCTAAACCTGTGAAGCTTGGCATGATTGCTGTGCCAAGTTTCCTAAAGCTGCAAACAAGGACCACAAAATGCCCTGCTTGAAACAGCAGCTACTCTGTTGATGTTCAGGAGCCCCAAGGACCAAAGTCGAGAGAGGACACTTCCCTGCCTTCTCTAGCTTTTGGTGGCTTGTGGCACATAACTGCAGTCTCTACCTCTGTCATCATTTGGCTATCTTGTCAGTGTCTGAGCCCAAATTTTCCCATCCCTAGGACATCTATCATATTGGATTCGGACCCACCTTCTATGATATCGCTTCATCTTAACTAATTAAACCTACAACAACCTTATTTCTAAATAATTAAGAGTCCAACATACCTGTTTTATAATACTGGAGACTGAGCTCAGGACTTTGTGCATACTAAGCAAGTACACTACCCCTGAGCTATATCCCCCAACCCAGTATGTTATTCAGGATAAACACACAACCATGATAATCATGTAGGGAAAGAATAGAAAGAAAAGAAGATAGGACATGGAACATTTGGACAAAGAAGGAAGGTGCTCTAGCAAAGGGTATGGACAGGCAAGAAATTTGGATATGGGAAAGTGGCACCTAAGAAGCCAAGAATAGCAAAGCAGGAGCAATGGGCAGTTGTATAGAAGAAAGGCAGCTCTCAAGACACAGAGCTGAGATGCTGACCAAAAATATGACAATGCAAAGGCCATCTTGATCTTTCTAGTATGGCACATGAGTGTGGGCATCTGAGCAAAGGTTAAGAAGCTGGGATACAGGGAGGAGGCAGAAACTTTTAGGAGGCCATTGCTCTGAGAAGTGGGGTGTGGAGGAAGCAGATATCCTTGGTAACACTTAGAGAGAAGGGTTAAAGAAAGGAGTGTGCTTGAGGTTTGCTTCTGTGTTGGCTTTGTCCTTGCATTCTGTTTTGCTTTTCCAAAGTGGTAACTGCTGAGGTGTGGTGTGTGCTGTGCTGCATGCCTTCTCATGTTTGTGTTATATAATGCATGTTTGCAATCATTTGTCCCCTGATTTAGTATTGCCTCTAACTCCAGTTCCAGGGGACCTAGTGCCCTCTTGCCCCACATTTGTGACATTCCTTCACACAGATATACACACATGCACATGAATAAAACTTAAAAGAAAGACTTTGTGGTCTGGTGTTTTACCACATACATGTGTACTTTCTCTTTAAAATGTCTTTGAAAGTTCTATGTGGTCTTGTCTGTCATTTATAGAGACATTAGCTGGTACAACCAGGAGTGGACTGTCTATAATAGAATTCTGGTTGACTCTCAAGATGATCTGTTCATGAATGGGATTCTATAGTTCTTTAATATATATTAAAGAACTTTTATAGAGCTCAACCTTTTAGACACTGTTAGGAAAAGTAATAGTGTTTCCTTGAAGAGTTGTTATACAAATGCCTAGGACAAAGATCATCAGGATGAGTGGATATTGGACTTAATTGCCTTATTTTAAGTGAGAGCAGCTATTTTTACATGTTCCTGAAAGTAGACTGTTTTGGAATTCCTTCTTAAATATTAGGCATTCTTTATAAAGAATTCCAGATGTTCAGCTACAAAAGCTAACTTCCTGGTGTTTGTGGTATGGTTATCAGGTCATGAGCTCATGTGGCCAGAGTGTGATGGTGGTGATGCCCCCAGACGTGCTTCACTGTAGGGCTGCTGTACTGCCACCCACTAATCCTTAGTCTGCATTTGCAAGCTAGCTACATCCTCTTCTAACTAGATGACAAAGCCAAAGAATACAGAGGAGAGTTTCTGCAATGAATGAGAAAGAATGGAGAATCTCTGCAAAGAATGGAGAGTCTCTCTCAAAGACCACAGACCCCGCACAGGGAGTCATGGTACCCCAGAATTCATACAGAAATAGCTACTGTGTTTCCAGATCACTGATGGTTCTTTCCATTCTTTCTCTCCAGGGCCCCTGAGATCATCCTTGGTTTGCCATTCTGTGAGGCAATTGACATGTGGTCCCTGGGTTGTGTCATTGCTGAGCTGTTCCTGGGCTGGCCATTATACCCAGGTGCTTCTGAGTATGATCAGGTAGGTCTGGATGACACAGGAATTCATCATGTGACTTCACTTTATCCAGAAAACCTTAAATTACCATTTTACTTAGAACCTGCCTTAGGATGTCCTTATGGGCTAACTTATCAACCCTCTCCTGGCTTTCTCCTCCCCCTCTCTCTCCCTCTCCCCCTTTCCCCCTTTCTTCCTCTCTCCCTTTCCTTTTCTTTCTGTTTCTTCTTTCTTTTTACTTCTTTCTCCTCTAAAATTAATTCCATTTTTCTCAAAGCCACTAGAGCCCTCAGTATACCATATGTACTGTGACAGGAAGAGCCCTGACCTCTTTCTCATCTTTTCTTGCAGATTCGGTATATTTCACAAACACAGGGTTTACCAGCTGAATATTTATTAAGTGCAGGGACAAAGACAACTAGGTTTTTCAACCGTGACACAGACTCACCGTATCCTTTGTGGAGGCTAAAGGTAGGAAAAGTATTCCCTCCCTTCCACACTGATACCTAATAGTGAAAGAAGGAAAGACAAAAATGAGCTTTTTGGTATTGACTTTGATCTGGCTAGCAAAATGGAGATGTAGGATAGAGTTGTGAATACAAGGTGCTGTAGGAACTGAATGTTTGAAAACACCTGTTTCCTTGACTCACTGCTTCCTGAGAGGCTGTGTCCCATGGGAAGACTGCTGAATTTCAGGGACTTAATCTCATGATCCTTCATGACGGATTCGTGCTAGGCAGATGAAGCAGCCACACTCTGCCTTTAAGGAGCTCACTGTCCATGGAGAAACAGGACCAGTGCCCCAAGCTCTAGGCTATCTACGAGGAAAGAACGTGGGAAATAAAGTGACCCAACTGAACAAAAATAGCCAGGCCAGGGCCAAGGGCAGGGAGCAACATTTGTGCTGGGCCCTGTAGGGTACAGAGGGATTTTCCAAGGCAGAGAAAGTAGCCTAAGCAATGCAGTGGCACAAGCCACTGGGAAGAGAGCAAATCTTCATCCAGGACAATGTAGTGCCCTGCTGGGTACCATGAGTTCTTGTGACTTCACCTAAATGAAAACATAGTTAGCTTTTACTTTAACTGTGTCTTATAATTAAAATTAACATACTTTTTCTGGGAAGGAGATAGTAATAAAGACTTAAGTATTTTGTATGTTCATTTTTTACAGTGGGAGGATTTTACTGGGTTTGGTTTGGTTTGGTTTGATTTGTTTTTGTTTTGACAGGACCCCAATCAAGTCCTAATACAGTTTAAATATAATATGTACTATCAAAGTGTTGGGATTTGAAAGCTAAGCAGGCTCTTAGGCTGCAAATAGAGCCCCTGACATTGAGTAATTAGGAGAGTTGTCAAGGTCCAGTAACAAGTCTTCAGGTAGAAGAGAGAGAACCAGGTTGGTGGTAGAGGGTAGCTATTTTGGTGCTTTATCGGGAACCTCATGTTCAGCTGTTCCTAGGGGTTGAACTGCTTAAAGTGTGCTGGCCTTCATCCAGAATTGCCTTAGATCCATTCATGAGTCAAACCCCATGGCAACTAGAAAAGTAGTTTCCTAGCCAATAGCTGATAAATGTCTTTGAAAGAGCAGCATAGAATACAGGCTCTGGAAATAGCTGCCACTTGTAAGCTGGCAATGTTGATTGGCCCCCAGAACTTTATATTTTTGTGTTTCCATGTAGTAAAAGAAGAGAGCAGTCATAGCTGATACCCATAGTTATGAAGAGCATTTAGTGAGTTAATGTCTCGAAACAGCATAGGAGCTATAGGTGTAAGGATTGCTAAGTAAAAGTAAAATTTTAAAGTATGTCACAAAGGGCTCTGGTCTTCCTGGGTGGAGTCTTACCTTCAGCTATGGAAAGCTTCAGAGTAGGGAGGGTGTGGTCTCGTGGTCTCTTTAGAGTCTTGGGTAATTGTATCTGAGTGGGCATGTGTGGGAGTCTGGAGAAAAGAAGTTGAGCTAGTGTGGATGGACAGAGAAAGGGGCTCTTGTGTAGCACACACACATTCAGAGAAGCCAAAGTCTCCTCCTCTACAGAGTGAGAAAAGACCTTGGGTCGAAGCAGGAACTCGGGAGCTCAAGACTCAGTGACTTAAGAGGTGCCATCTGACCGACCATGTTTTGCTTTTTCCAATAGACACCAGATGACCATGAAGCAGAGACGGGGATTAAGTCAAAAGAAGCAAGAAAGTACATTTTTAACTGTTTGGATGATATGGCCCAGGTAAGCTGTGTGAGTGAATACGAAGTGCAGGCCCTTTAATCCCACTACTCTGGGACACAGAAGTAAGTGGAATCTCTTGAGTTTGAGGCTGGCCTAGTCTACATAGTGAATTTCAGGACAGCTAGAGATATGTAGAAAAACCCTGTCTTTAAAAACATAAAATGAAAATAAAAAATAAAAACCAGTGATATACTTAACTGTGCTCACTAGCTTTCCTTATGAAAAATCAAATGACAGGCTTAGTAAGAAACCCTTTTGTCTCAGAAACCAATGCTTTAGAAAAAATAGCTCCATTGTATTGCTTCTTGTTTGTAAAATAGTGGCCAACCTTACTGGTGCTAAAAGGGCCTGAGACCTAATACAGTTTAAATATAATATGTACTATCAAAGCATTGGGATTTGGAAGCTAAGCAGGCTCTCAGACTACAAATAGAGCCCCTGACATTGAGTAATTAGGAGAGTTGTCAAGGTCCAGTGACAAGTCTTCAGGTAGAAGAGAGAGAACCAGGTTGGTGGTAGAGGGTAGCTACTTCGGTGTTTTACCAGGAACCTCATGTTCAGCTGTTCCTAGGGCCTTGCGTGTGCTAGGCAGACACTGGCTCCTGAGCTTAGACCTCCAGCCCATTGGTGTATTAGAGTTGATGCCCATGGTTCAGTGTGTCCATTTCCTAGGGCCTACATAACAAGATAGGGTGAACTGGAGGGCTTAAGACAATACACATGTATTCTCTCATAATTCTGGAGGCTGAAAGCATCTGGTGTCAGTGTCTCAGGGCCACAGTCCTTTGAAGGCCCTAGTGGACAGCATCCATGTGTTTGGCTTCCCATGGCTCTGGCGGCCTCAGAGTCCCTTGCTGGCATGGTTCTAATCCCAGCTTTACCCTCCACAGGGCTGCTATCCCTGTATCATCTCTGGTCCCACTCTCAGATCTCTTCTATAAAAGCACTGATTATTGTGTTCAGGGCCATCCTAATCCAATATGGCCTCATCTTAACATGATTATATCTGCAAAGGCTCTATTTCTAAACAAGGTCACATCCATAGCTTCCACAGATTAGGACTTGGATTTAGCTTTTAGGGAAGCCCAATTCAAACCATTATCCTTAGTCACTGTCAGCTCACTGACCTTCCTTATCTTTCTATCAGAGATAATTCTAGATCTTCAGGTATCTTTACTGAGAGACTAGTCTAAACTCTTAGCAACCCAGAATGACGGTTCCTTTTAAACACTGAGGAATAACGCCATAGCCCAATAAATACTTAGTGCAGCTCTTAGCACAGACGAGTGTCTAGAACTCCTGGTTCTGAGTAAAGGACACTAGTCAGTTGATTACTAGCTTAGATGGTTGTGAAAACTGAAATTGCTTTCCAGAGCCCCTCTTGGAAAAAAAAAAAAAA
>JADRCC010258725.1:5000-11457 GCA_019843855.1 Hylomyscus alleni | reverse complement strand
CCCCAGTGCTGAGATTACAGGCATACAGCACCTTGCCCCCCACCCTCCCCAGTGCTGAGATTACAGACATATAGCACCCTGCCGCCCCACCCTGGGTTGTATTAACGTGCAGAAACTTTATACACACTAGGCAAGCACTCTACCAACCGAGTCATGCCCCCGCCCCAGGTCTTTCTTTCGTATTTTCACAATTATGCCCTTGACTGTATCAGATGTGCTAGTAGCTCATGCTGGGCAGTTCCTAACTCACATTTAGGGCATACTGGGTAAGTCGTGGCTAGTCTTGCATTTGCTTTTGGATCTTTTTTGGCCAGGCTGTGTGCACTGTGGCTGACACTGCTAAGCTTTCACTGTCCCTCTATGCTGGTCGCTTGTGCTTTATAATTGACAGGCTGCAGTAGAGAGAGGAGTGAGAGAAAGAATGTTTAAGTCATGTGCTTTGCCTGCAGGCCATAATTTTGGGACAGGAAGGAAGGGGCAGCATGGCTGAGAGGACCCCCTTTAGGGCAAATAGCCCAAATCTTAGTTCAAACAAGATAAGGGTTGCAGAGATAGAATCTGAAGATAAAGGTGTTTTCCCTTGGACTGCTGCTAATGCCTTAAATGTGTGGGAGATTTCCCTGGGCTTTTATTCCCCAAGGTCTTTGCAAGACAAAGTCTCTTAGTTACAGGGAAAACCTTTGACTATAGACAGCCCTTGCTCCTCAAATTCTCAAGAGCCATAGGGTTTCAAGCACAAAATTCTTGAGCAAACACATCCTGTGCCTCCTGAGTGGAAGCGACGTTTGGTGCTAGGCAGAAAGCTTTACAGATGCTGCTGAAGGTCAAACGAAGGTAGAGAAACCTCAACACAGCACGAGGCATCACCCAACTGCAAACTAATTGGGAAGGAAATGGTTTCAAACTGACAGACTGTGGCCTGGTAACTGAAACCTCACAGGGACAAAAGGTTCTTGTCATTTAAAGGGGTAGCATTGCCTATTTCAACTGTGCAAACAAAAGAAATGAAACCCCCTCACGAGCTGGGAGGTTCCATCAGCAGATATTACATCCTTGCTTTTATGCCCTCCTGTGTCACAAACCCTGAACATGTGCCATGTGTCCTGAGGCACTCATTGGTTAATTTACTTATTCAGAGTACAGCAACAGCGACAGCAAAGGCGACAGAGAAGCCCCCAAACAACTTGAACACTGTGGACCAGGCAGCATTAAGATGCAGTGCACAGATTGGATAGGTGAGTTTGATCTGAAACTGTAAACATGTTAAACTCCAGAGAAAGTGAGATGCTTATCATGGTCCTTCAGGGAATTAAAAAAAATAAAAGCCTTGTTGGAAATATCACCATATTGAGAAGCAAAGACTAGTTGTACAAAGTCATGTACTTTTCTGCTGCCAAGGGCAGCCATTTGGGGCTGGCTTTAATCAATGTTCTAAGGAAGACCACTGGAAGAGGCCAATTTTTCTATCATACAGATGTGGTGAGAATTATGGACTTAATTATATCCTCTAAAGGTCCTCAGACGGTCTATAAAAGCAGCTGTGTATGTGTTCTCTATAGTTTAGAACTGAACTGTAGTGAGTAGAGTAAGACTTCAAGCTGAATAAAATTGAAATATAATGAGTGAATTAATTCTTTAAATTTTTAATTTAGTTGAGTTTTCAATAAAATAAAACAAAATAAAATAAAATAAAATAATGACCCTTCAACAAGCTTTGCTGATACCACATAGTGGTTGCCACGTCAACAAGTACAGTTCACAAACAAGAATGTTAGGATCTGGAAAGCTTAGAAAATGTATGCATGCCACAGACGGACTTGGCCTCCTTAAACACTCTGAGTGTGTGTGTGTGTGTGTGGTATATGTGCTTGTGTGTGTGCCCCTGAGTGTGCCTGGATGAGTGGAAAGCACAGGAGGAGGCTTGGGTATTCTGTTCTATTGTTCTACCTTAATCTTTGAGACAGCGCCTCAGAGTGACTGTACCTGGAGCTAAGAAGGCAGCCATCATGTCTTCGTGATTCTTCTATGTACGACTCCCTGTGGTGACTTATCTTGGCATCAACTTGACTACATCTGGAATTAACTGAAACCCAAGCACCTGAGTGCACGTGTGAGGGATTTTTCTTTGTTGGATTATCTGAGGTGAGAGGCCCACCCTAAAACTGAATCTCACCTTGTGGCAGCCCACATGAAGGCCACAGAAGATAGAAGCCTTTGCCTTTTGCTTGCTTGCCCTCACTCTCCCTGGAAAGTTCATCTCTTCTGTTCTTGAGCAATTCTTTAGCTGGTGCCGAAAACTACTTCTTCAAGACTCCAATATGAACTGAAAACTAGCAGTGTTTTCAGCGCTCTAGGGCCTCCCTCGGGCTCCAGCACCAGGTTGGAACTGCTGAGACATCCAGTCTCAGCAATGACCAAGTAGGGGTTCCTTGACAACAGACATTGTCGGACTACTCTGAAAGTAGCCTAGAAGCTACTCTGATAAATTATGTGTTGTATGTGTGTGTGTCCCTGTGCATGTGTGTGTGTTATTCTATCAGTTCTGTTCCTTTAGAGAGAACCCTGACACTCCCCCCCCCCCGCCTTTACTGGGGTTAGAGGAATGTGTAACCTTTGACGAACTGGATTTATACATCACATGTATATGCCGGGGATTTGAGCTCTGGACCTCATTCTTGCACAGCAGACATTTTTACCCACTGAGTCACTTTTGTAGCCCTTACCTTGGCTCCTCATGCCTCCATCTCCTCTGCTTACAGGCATCTGTTTATCTGCCGAATGTTATGATTCAGACAAGGGCTTTGTGCATGCTATCCAAATATCAACTGAGTTACATCCCCAGCTATTGGGGTAGTTTCAAATTAACCTTTTTATCTTCTTGAAAATATATATTTAGGGATTGTTCTGCTTTAATTCTAATAATGCTATGGGAGGCCATCTCCCCCAGCTTCATCTGTAACATGAACAAACTTCTAACCTTTATGAACCTTGATTCTATGGGTAGTTATAGTAGTTAGGGTTTTACTGCTGTGAACAGACACCATGACCAAGGCAACTCTGATAAGAACAACCTTTAATTGGGGCTGGCTTACAGGTTCTGAGGTTCAGTCCATTATCATCAAAGAGGGAGCATGGCAATGACCAGGCAGGCATGGTGCAGGCGGAGCTGAGAGTTCTACATCTTGTTCCAAAAACAAACAGGAGAAGACTGCCTCATGGGCAGCTAGGAGAGGGGCCTCAAAGCCCATCCCCACAGTGACACACTTCCTCCACAATGCCACACCTATTCAACCAAGGCTACCCCTGCCAATAGTGCCATTCCCTGGGCCAAGCATATTCAAACCACCACAATCGTTTTATTACAAAAATTGTGATTTTTTTTGAGACAGCTTTTTACGTGGTAGCCCAGGTTAACCTGGAATTCACTATGCCATCCAGCCTAGCTTTGGTAACAGTCTTCCCACCTAGCCTTCTGTGGTGCTGCATCCTTTCTTCCCTTGTGTTCTTACTATTATTATCAGTCCATATTTTGTTATTCATGAACTTCATTTTTGCTCTGTATTCCAGGTGCAGAAAATAGTCAGAGTGTAAGACAGTATTCTTGGAATGGTGTAGGAAATGTGTGTGCTTGTCTGTACTAGTTACTTACTATTCTGGCATTAGAGAATGTTGAGATTTGGGCTGTAAAGTGTGGTGGAAACAAATTCCTCAAAACCCACTGGAAAAGATTCTAGTACTTTTATTTATTCATAAATAGCAAAAAACAAATAAACGATAAAACCAACCCACATTCATTCATTCACACAATCTCTCTCTTACTAACCTTTCCAGTCTGGCAGGCGTATCCATAAGGCAGCAGCACACAGGTAAGATGCAACTAGACGTTCCTTGCTGCAGCGGCACACAGGTAAGATGCAACTCGATGTTCTTGCTCCAGATTCTCTGGAGCTGAGCTGCGGCATGCAGGCGTTGCTGTATAAGCAGCAGATGTCCATCTCTGCGTGGGGTTCACGCAGATCATTTCTCAACACGAAGTTTCTCCGCTGGGCTCTCGGGAGGTGAGCAATTTTGCCCTTTTTAAGTTAAATTCAGCCAATTACAACTAGGACGGTCCACACATTATTTCATGCAATTCTTTATCATTTGCATGAACACACGCACTCTCTATTGCCTGGTTTTCATAGTTATCTAGGGCCTAGGGCGAGTCCATGGTGTTGCCTGGCCTTGGGCTCAGGGTAGTGGGCTTGTGTTCTTTATCATTCTTGTCCATTCTCTAAGGCTTGGTTTTCATTACTATCAGTAGCCACGGGAAGTCTATCCGTGGAGGTCCCTGGGCTGGCAATTTCCACAGCTTCGGGAAAAATGCCCTCTGAGGCTCTGTGTTCTTTACAGAGAAGGTTGTAATTTCATCAGCAGTACAGTGTGATTAGTCTTACCAAGTGTTCATTGTAGGGGTTCAGAAGACGCTACCAGAATCCAGGTGGCCCAGCCTGGATTCTGGAGTTTTGTACAGGAGGTTCTCAGAAAGCCAGTGGCTAGACTCTTCACTAGGGACAGAGGGACAGAGATCTCCCTACTTTTCTTCCTGGTTTTCTAACCACTATAGACAATTTCTCACCTGCCTGTGCCATGAACATGCCCCATAATACATGCCCATTAAAGTGCTTTTCTAGAAGGCTAACATTACCAACAGCAAGAGATAGGGGTCCAGAGATTGTTCCCAAACATGCAGGCTGCCCTCCCGCCTCTCCTATCATACCACAAAAATCTTTGGGGCTAAAGAAAATACCCTCGACATTCCGGACATTAATTGTCAGGAATCTCTATTTGATTCCAAAGGTACAGGGCTGATGCCAGCGGCCCGGGGCAGGGAAGGTGAAATAACTTGGGAAATGGAGCAGAGATGAGAACAGTAGTTACCTAAGAAGATGGTGCTGACTAGCCTAGGAGAGAGCCTGGGTGAAGCAAATCCCCAGCTGCTAGGAAGGTTGGACCTGTTGAAAACTAGGAGCATGTAGCTAACTGTGTGTGTCTCCCAAGATTTGGTGCTATCTATCACACCGGGTCAGCCACTGGGGTTTATTGGAACCCAGGGAAGCTAAAATGCCTAGGCTGCCTTGGCCGGGATTGGAATGATGTAGGATGGATGGGCTGACTGTGCAGACTGGACGAATTGCCTCACAACTCCCATGACATAGACAATGCAAAATGATGGATACTAGTGCTTGTTTCTTGTCCCAGGGCATGCATTCTAGAACTGTCTCTGCAATCAGCTGGATTCTAGGAACACGATTTTCAGAGCCCCTGCAATCTCCATCCATGGCCACTGTATCTGAGTCGATAGGTCAGTGTTTCCAGGCAGTCCCCCCCAGCTCACACATTGGAGAGCAAAAAGAAAGGAAAGAAGGGAACTCAGTAAGCAAGAAGAGCAGCTCCGTTCTCTTAGGGATGGTTGGTGGAGGACAACAAGCAACCACAAGAGGAGACAAAGGCTTTCTCCATTACCAGAGCCAAAGACTCAAGCCCTACAAAGAAACGGGAGAATCCAGGAAGGATCATTTTGAGGATGCGTGGAACAAAGAAAGAAAGCTTTAGCCTGCTGACCTGTCAAGCAAGCTACTGACCTTCCAGAATACCTCTTGCAGGCCTGAAATCTCTGGCTCAATTTGAAGCAATGATGATTGCTGCAGGCCTTGAGGCCCAATCCTAAACTAAAGGTGAGATCTGACGTGAAACTACCAACATTACAGGAGAAATACAAGTTGAGACAACAGTCAGAGACCAGGATGTACACTTTGCTTCCCAAAGCCGTGGGCATTCCTAGAGAGAAGTCTGGATGAGGCAGACCTGGTGCAGGTGAGAGAGGCTCAAGCAAGGCTGCTTAAAAGAAGAGTCCCGAATGTCATGGGTCAATGAGGGAGGGCCAGTTTCAATTTTGTTATTGTGTTGGTAGGGAGATCAAGTGGCCATAGAGAAAATTACAGGGTTTTGTGCATGCTAGGCAAACATTCTACCAACACAGCCACAACCCCAGCGTCTAACACATGTATAAACCTCAAGAGTACCTCCTGTAACTATATGTTGCAGCTCTGAGGTGGGGGGGAGAGTTGTATGCTGTACAGTTATGACAGACAAGTCACTTATATGATTGTGAACTTCTCTAGGAGTTCATGTTTTCACAGGGCTCCCCCATGGGAAAACATAACCAATTTTGTGTTTTCTAGAAATGACTAGTGGTGAAAAACTTTAAGATAACTTTCCACTGTTTCTAAGTTTTTTTTTTTTTTTTTTTTTACTGATATGTAAAATGAATCCCAGTAGAATTGGATTACAAGAAGTTGGTCTATGTCTCTTCAACCCCAACCCCCTCCAGTGCCCACCGTCATGGTCCTCTGAATCAGGACTGTTTGCCTCTCCGAATTGCAGTCATCCCTGCTGGCGCCCCAGTGCGCCCCTA
>JADRCC010258725.1:0-2500 GCA_019843855.1 Hylomyscus alleni | reverse complement strand
TCAGATCCTCCTGCCTGCCTTCTGAGTGTTAGGACCACGTGTGTATGGCCCCCCCCCCGTCTATATATTATTCTTTTGTGCAGACGTTAACCTGACTCATAAGCACTTAGATTCCTGGCCTACTATAAGGGGGTTGGGGTGGGGGACCTTAGCCCAGTCCTTGAATGGGAAGTGAGCCTCCTGGGGCAGAGAAGGAGCCTCTTAAATACATGAATGATTTGTTTGTGAAATTAAAATGAATCACATGGATAATCTTTTATGAAATCTACTACATGCCTTTCACTTATAGCTTTAATATCTTTGGGTGAAATGTGTATTTTGTTAAACAATGTGATTGTTATAAGAGAAGTGGGGGAGGGGGCGACCCTATCTCCAGGAAACATCGGCGTGCTTTCTAACATTTCTGAGACTTCTGCATCTGTCCAGCAGGAAGGGCAGGTCCATGTACTGTGGGATCACTCTGTTTCACGTGGCCCACAGAGTGCTCACACCCTTGCGAGGGCTTTTCCAGAAAGCCCTGATTAGGAAGCCGTGCCCTGGGAGGCCAGTTAGTGAATATGCTCCCACCAAGCTCTCTAGGAAAACTGTGTTTTATTAAACCCCAAACCATGAATGAGGACCAGCTCTGTATGCGGCAGAAAGAGATTTAACTATAATTTCTCCCCTACTAATCTATCACCCTACCGAGAATGACCAGTTTTCTTACTAAGGCTAACCTGACATTCACCACCATTTCTTTGGTTAAAGGCATAGCCAGAAGGACCCTATTAAAATGCAAATATGTTAGTCAGAAGGAGCTATTCATCAATCCATTCGCACCCCAGCAAGGATTAGTTTATCAGATCAGGGGAAAGAGAATAAGGCCTCAAGGAGTGGGAGATAGGAGGTCTGTTTTGATTGGAAAGGAGGCCCAGAGAAGTCTTTTCAATAGGCCCTTGGCAGGGGTGCCCCTGTGAGTGCCCACCCGCCTCTGCTGTTGCTTTAAATGCTCCAAGCGTGTTGCCTTTGAAATTCAACTCTACTTCAGCCACGCACTTTACCTCTTATCTTTTCCTGGCTGTGTTTTCTCACTTTCCTAGAGAGACAACTCCTCCCTCGGGATTCCTTTCATTAGCTACCTTCCACTCATTAGTGAAATCTTATCTGTGTTCTTGATAGTCTTTTTTTTTGCATTTTTATTTTTATTAATTTTTAAATTAAAATATAATTACAGTACTTTCCCCTCCCTTGCCTCCATCCAACCCTTTCCATGTGTCATGCCTTCAACCCTCCATGTCTCCCTCCTCATTACATTTCAAATTGACTGCTTCTATTATTATATTATTATTATTATTATTATTATAGTTATTACTACATATAAATATATAAATTTGACCTGCTGAGTTTGCTTGGTTATTACTGGATGTAGATGTTTCCAGGGCTGATCACTTTGTCTTGGGTAATCTCAGTTATAGGATTCGTCCCTGGGAGAGACAGTGATAAATTGGTAGGGGAGATACTGTAAGGTAAGTAAATCTCTCCTTCTGCCACATGCAGAGCTCATCCTCACTCATGGTTTAGGGTTTAATAAAACACAGTGTTCCTAGAGAGGTGGTGGGAGCACTCCTCCCACACACTGGCCTCCCAGAGCATGCCTCCTCAGGGCTTTCTGGGAAAGCCGGAGCAGGGGTCTGAACATTCTGGGGACCCAGTGACAACTCAGCCCCCCTCTCAGCAGTCACTAGTTGCCTCAAGTTGGAACCAACGAGGTCTTTCCCTCCCACTTGGTCCTGTCCACTGGTATTATCGTTGCTCAGGTCTTGTTTAGGTAGCCGTAATGCCCAGTTATCATGGGTGTAGCTTCCCTGTCATGTCTAGGAGGCACATCTCACAGCAGCATTCTTAGTCTCGTGGGCATTGTGTTGTAGATGTGCTGTTGCTATTGGGTTCCACACGGTTTATCTCTGCATTATGACCTGTTATGGTTTCTGTAATGGTCTCCATTTGCTCTAGAGACGCTTTTTTGATGAGGGGTGAGAGCGATGCTTACCTGTGGATAGAGGGATAAGTTTTGGAAGGCACTTTAGAATTATCCTGATCTATTCAAGTGATAGTAGTTAAGTTCTTTTCCGAGATTCGTGATGTCATTATCCCGGAGTAGATGGTTAGTTAGGTTTCTAGTACCAGGCAAGATTTCCCTCCTACCGAGTGTGCCTTAAGTCCAATTAGACAGCCACTGGTTACTGCCACTGGTCACTATTATACCTTTAGAGATATTCTGCCACGCAGGCCATTGTTATAGTTCATTGGCATCATAGCTGAATAAAACTATTGATTTTCTCCCTTTGCAGTTTACATAGTTCTTTCTGATACTACAAAAGCTAGATCACAGGAAGCTTTCAGATCAGATCCAGCTCAAATATTCCCAAGGCCTGTGTCCAAAGTGTATGAATGTGCAGTGTCTTTAGCAATGGGAATTATTATTGTACATTTTCCAAAAATTATACTATATATATATATA
>JADRCC010258688.1:0-16120 GCA_019843855.1 Hylomyscus alleni | reverse complement strand
AAAAAAAAATGCGTGTGTTGTACTAAAAATTCTGCCAATTAGAACAGCTGGGATGAAATCCAGTTGCGAACAACACAATATATACTTGTATGCTCCAGGTACACTACACAATGAAAATGTCCTTCTGTTATCCAATACCACAGACAATGAATACACACCAATGAAAACTGAAATCAAAAGTTTGTACTTAGCACAATAAAAGTAACATGATGATAACAGTTGGAACTGAGGCAAGTGCAGAATTAAGTCCCTTTGCTTCCAACGTATCAGGCCAAAGTCATTTTAATCTTAAGAAGCAAATCCATGGAACAGAGGGTTCCTAGTTACAAAAAAAAAAAAAAAAAAAAAAAAAAAAGCCTTACGATTCCAGTATAAAATGCTGGCTTGAGGTACTTTCAGGACTGTAGCCTGCAATGGCAGGGAGAGTTGCTTTGTTGTTCTGACTGGGAGGAGAACCATGGGAATAAGTTCTTGGGATGGAGCCAAGGCGGCATAATGGAATAATGTGAGTCATATGCCATCAGGATGGCTGTGGTTCTCCTGTGCGCAGGAAGACAGACATTTCCTAGGTCAGGATTCAATGTCTATTTAGCAAACAAAGATCCCACACTTATTTGCTGTCTAAAAAGCTTCCGCTGGGTTTACAATCCCAGAATGTTTTATTATCCTGTTAAATCGTAATCACGACTGACAAATTGAGTTTCCTTTGTTGGAGAGCAGTATGGGGGTGCTATGATTTTGAGTGGGTTTTAAAAAATGCCGTTTCACAGAAGAAAGTGTGTGGCCTTTCGCATGTCACAGGACGGGCACTGGGGTTCAGCTTCCAAGGGCAGGCATCCTTTCTAACCTCCCAAAGTCCGTGGGTGAACTGAATAGTGTTCTTTTGAATGAATGTACCCAGAAAATCAGATAAAATAAATTGCCATCTTTCTGTTGCAACGCTTATTTCACATACAAATCAAAAGGGAAAAAGATTAAGAATTAAGGTCTGTTTGTTTATGACTAAGAATACTCCGTTAAAACACTAAAAGCCATAGCCAAGAAATACAAAACATAACAGAGCAAAATTCAATACAACTACTGCAGTGGGTGGTTCCTCCAGAGGATTGTAGTGTGGCCATGAAGGAAGTAGAGGTCAGTTAAGGGCGCTGGCTTTGGAAGGGATCATAGACTCCAGGCTCCTGGGCCCTTCTTGTTTGGTGGAGACCTCTCATTCGCTCTCACATATCTTCTGCATGGGGTTATGTAGTCAAGGTGAACCCTTAGTAAGCCTGTGCCATGCTGCTTAAACAGTTAGCCTCTAAAGCTGTGAGCTAAAGAAATTAAAACGTCTTTTCCTTATAAAGTTACCCTGTCTTGAGCACTTTGCTATAGCAAGAGTGATACATTCAGCAATCCTCTAAGCCCACTGGGTCAGGAAAGACAGGAATGGGTGCACTACCATGCAAGCTCCTATTGAAACGAGGCACTGAAAATCTCGCATTAGACTTGTTTTCCCGGGAAGCCGACTCAGTCAGAAGAAGAGTCGCTACATTATTCTAGATGGTAAAAATAAAAAGTCAGCACCGGCCAGAGGCGATGATGAATCTTCACTGTCAGTTTGACTGAGTTTGGAATCACCTAAGAGATATATAGCATCTGGGTGTGTCTGTGAAGGTGATTCCAGACAGGTTCGACAGAATGAGATCGATCCAGAACTGGATGGCACCACCTCATAGGCTACGGCCAAGTCTCAATAGAAGGTAGAAAAGGAAAAAACTAGATGACCACTGGGACTCTCCTTGTTTTCAGTCTGCCTAGAGGCGAGCAAACGGCCTCACACCCCTCCAGCCACATCTTGACAGGTGTTTTAGGCACCATGCCTTATCCACCACAAGAGACGGCGCCCTTGTCTCAGAGCCAGGGTAAGCACATCCTCTGTTAAGTTGTTTCCTATAAGGCATTTGCCCAAAGCAGTGCGAAAAGTAACTAATAAAACTAACAAGATTCATTTAAAAATTGCATAAGAAACATTCATCTTAAATGCCTCAACAGTGCACATAAATATTCAATACATGTTTAGAATTAATTTCTCTTATTATTGTGTTGATATGCATGATGCATTTCTGGACATTAAGTGGAAGTCAGAGGCAATTTTGTGTGATCAGTCCTTTCTTTCTACCTTCTATGGATTCCAAGGATTGAACTCAGGTCTCAGGGAGTGCCTGCAGCCTACTGGACCACCTCACCGACCCACACAAAATTTATAATGAGTTTAAAAATTTAAAAGTAATCTAGCTATCAAAGAAATTTCTAGAAGTTTACTGTATCTTAATTGGTTGGGAGCCAATGTTTTCTCTTCTTTGTGCTGATTTGTTTCTTTGCTCCAGTTTGACAATTGCTGAGGTCTTGAATGTTCAGTGCAGATGTACCAACCAGCCTTCCTCCTCATGCCTTCTGTAACATACTCTCTTTTCATCTCATAGGGGTGTTCCAGAGTGTTATGAGAGACCAGAAAAACTCAACTGAATTCGTCTAACTGAACTCACACCCTCTAACGAACGAAATGTCCTTTGTGGTTCATCACCAGGTCAGTAATGTAACAAATAAATAAATAAATAAATAAATAAATAAATAAATGAATGAATGAATGAATAACCAAGCCCTCAAAAGGCACAAAACCAACTGTTATTGCAATATTATTTTGTTATCTGGGTCAGAAGACATCAGGTACTGTTATAGTGCTGGAGCAAAGGATGAAACATCTCTTTTCTCTTGAATGCAAAAAATACAAAACATCCTAAAGACTTCTTTCTTGGGTAGAGAATCCATTTATAAATAAGTCTGTTGTCTGTGAAGATGATCAAAATAAACACTTCCCTTTCCATTTACAGTCTGAAGCCCTTTCCTGGTTATTTTATTACAACAATGTCTTAGGAGTTCAGATCTGAACTAAATTTAACGTGTTTCTTGTCCAGCCACTTTATTTTTTATAGAGAAGGAATTTGGAGACCAGCCAACAACCTCACTCTGAACCCATGTAATGAATTCTGAAAATCTACTCATGTAAAAGGGCAATTTCCTTCACCCCCTTTATACCTTTAATAAAAATTATTTTCAGGAATTAAATGATGAATGCAAATGCTAGACATAAATCTGCAACCTTCTAGTGGCACACAGGGTCACATATGCATGCATTCACACACGCACGCACACACATCCACAGAAATATAACTAAACTCCATGTCCAACCTATTTAGTACAATGCTGCTAGGAGCGAAGTTGTGCCCTCCACCCCCAACTGATATACACAGCCATCCCTATTATCTCAGAATAGAACTTGGAAAATGCAAAGAATTGGTATTCTGTGAGGAAATAAGTAAAGATAAGATCATTTTGAAGAAGCAAACACATCAGACCCTTTTCTTTATAGAAAAAAGGAATCTGAGTTAGACTCTATTGAGAGTCTATTTCTATGGAGAGCAACTAGAGAAGATGCCATTCCTAAGTACAGGAGACAGGGTTCAGAAGGCAACTCTGGCCTCACCTTTGTCTAGCCTGCCAAACTATGGGAAAACACAGTTCTGAGGCTTCGCTGCTCAGTCTGTGGTGCTCTGTTAAAGAAGCCCAAGCAAATGCAATGAGGGACAACTTGTTTGGTTTAAACTCACAGTTGGAATTAGTGTGTGTGTGTGTGTGTGTGTGTGTGTGTGTGTGTGTGTGTGTGCTGGACAAAATTAAAAAAAAAAGTTCACTTTCCCAAATTTCAAGATGTTTCCCAAGCCCTGTCAACCTGACACATCCCAGCTGTGGCCAATCAGGCCCCAATTTCAATTTCTCCTGACAGAAGACATGCTATACAGAAAAACTGAAACCATGACTTTGTCTTTACTGAATTGTTTTTTAAGATCGATTCTAATATGTTTATTTTTCCCTTTTACAATACAGGACAATCAAATGCAAGTCTCCTGTAAAAGCTAGGTCTACACTCTCTCACTGAGCTACATCTCCCAGACCTAAGTTATTTTTATAGTTGAAGAATGATATTTGCTAGGGCCAGCAACATGGCTCAGTGATGGGTAAAGGCACTTGCTGTGAAGCCTGGCCACCTGGCTCTGTTCCTGGAACCCCTGTTGTGGAAAGAAAAAAAAAATCAATTCCCACAATGCCCTCTGATTGCACATATGCACAATGACCCTCAAAATTATTAGGTAATGCAAAAAAAAATACCAAATAATTTCACTACCAAATACACATAAAGTTTTCTCACTTTCTTTCCCCCCTACCGAATAAATGCACTTAGAACATTATGATTCAGAAGCCTTTTCAAGGACTCTCTCTCTTATCTCAAAGGTGATTTTGACAATGGCCCCATATGCCCCATACACCCAAGACAGCAAAACAAGCCCCAAATAGTCACCTTACTCTTGAAGTGAACTCTCACTAGACAAAAAGTGCTGAGCCGTAACATTGCCACTTGCCTACATAGGTATCAATAATTCATCTGTAAATATAAATGCTAAAAGCAATGTGATAATTTTTAAAATCGGGGGACTCCTTAATGCATTGGGCCTTTACATAAGTGTACTGGATCCTGAACTCTGCACTGGCCTCTGCAACAGGAGACCATAGAAGCCACTCCTCAGTGGAGATGGAAGCATGACCCTTCTTGCTAAGCCTGACGCTGACTCTCACTACAGGCAGAAGCACGCATGTCTTGGTAAACTTTTACTTATAGCAATACTTAAAATCTGCAGCTTCGAAGAATCAAAACATCTAAAGTGTGTAAAACTGAATTCTTAGTAACTCACATTTGTTTTTTGCTTTAAAAGCATATCTGGTACAGTTTGATTAAAACCCATAACTCATACACAGTCACACACTGCAAATGACCAGAGTGTGTACTGATGACGAGTTCATCTTAAGGTAGAAGATAAGCTTAAGAACTGTCCTCAAAGCGGGCAGGCCAGTGTTTTAATCCTCACTTTACCGAGTTACAGTATGTTAGAAAGCAAGTCTTCTCGGTTTTCCCATCTATGACAGAACCGTAACAGTATTACCCAATGCAGTTATTAAAGTGCCCAGGCTGCTCAAAGTAGAAGATGCTTGGCACAGTCTAAGCACATCTCACCTCTCTGACCACGTGTAGGCATTCACATAGGCAGCACGGTAAGGCCTTCACGAAGTGTTTCAAGGCAGTGCAGTGCCTAGCCTGCTCAAAACCAGGTTCTAGCCTACCCAGAACCAAAAGTGACCTGCAATTCCATGACCAATCTTGTGTATGTTTCCTCTTGAGGCAAACTTTAAGGAGATTTAAAGTCACACCTTGGATTTACCAGAACAGAACTTCAAGGCTGATGAGAATCCCAAGAATTGATTACATTTTAAAAAATTGTCTTAAAAACAAAATGCAGAAGGATAAGGAACCCATGGCCCGTGTACAGACAAAGGCAGTGTTGAGAAAATGTCTACATCAGAAGCATGGAGTGTTAGCAGGGAGACCTGTGCTCTATGTACCCATGCTGTCATGATACCTCCTTGAAAAGAAGGAAGTTGAGACAGGGAAGGAGCTCAAGAGGAAACCTACATAAGAAGCCTATTATCTGGGTTGCAGCCTAGGCATTGGTTTAGAAGCCTGAGACAGAGACAGAGGAATTCTTATGTGCTCTGCCCTCGTGAATTTTCCATTTAGCACATCTGCGATATGAACAAGCAGGGAAGTGCGGCAGAGGAAGAGAAAAGGAAAGGATTGCTGTGGGCCTCCTGGGATGAATGATGAGAAATGGTGGGCAGCAGAATGAGAGGACCAGTCGGATAACACACAAAAGTGTCAGAGTATCGGGAGAGATGGGCAAGGAAGGTCGGCAATGGGCAAAGCCTGGCGGATTCTTAGAGAACACACAGCTTTGCTTTCATGAAGATGTAAAACTAACCCTGCGTCACTGCCTGACCCTGGGATCTAGTTTCTTTCAGTTCTATAAACAGAGCAGTTCTCACCTGATCTTTTAAAATAGAAACCTCTAGGCTCCTTTTGACTTCTGTAGAAGTGACGTAGGCTCACTAAAATTATAAGAAAAGCATCTACCTACCGTTCAGAGGTAAAATTGTACAAGGATAACAGGAATAATTACTTGTGAACGAGCAACCTAAACACATTTGGGGTGTGTAGACCTTTTAATGCCCTCAAAGCGTTTTTGTTTTTTTTTTAAGCCAGAGAGTATGATGTGAAATTTTAAATCCATGAATCTGGATGTGGACATTGTCCAGATTCTAGAAGCTCAGCTGGCCTGTGAGTGCATTTCCATCAAGATCTTGGTCTGTGGTATCAAACCACAAACGAGGGGGCATCCTTTGCATGAGAGGCACACCTCGCAGGCCACAGAGACAGGCATACAGATGCTTTCAACAGCATTTGCGTTGCTCCCAGATACCGTTCTTGATGAAGCAGAGGAGTTTGTGGAAAGAAAGAAAAAGAAAAGGTGTTCTGCAGCAAGCATAGCTTCCAATTACAAGTCATATTTCTAATTACAGGGCCAGGGTCACAAGAGCAAGAGAGGCAGATGTTGTCCAATGGACAGCACAAGGTTAAGGAAATGTCAGGGAAGTTTTGATGTGGCCAGCTAGAGAAAACAATTACAATATTTTCTAATGAGCTGCAGAGACTAGTTTCCGTCTCCCCTCAGAGGCATGCCGACACTAAACCACAGACTTCAGTCAGGAAGACTGGAGGTTCTTGGTTCTGCATCTGTATTTTTTTCAGCCATGGAACTCTTAAATCCAGCCCCAAATAAAAATCTCAAAAATGGCACAGTGACAATATTTCCCCATCTCGCCTTCAAGCTCTTTAACTTTTTGCAAAGAAAATCAATTTACTTTTATCCTTTACCAAGAAGTCTTCATTTATCAAAATCAATTGTGCAGAGCTGGATCATATTCAGACTGTGGTCAAATATGACAAGTTACACTGTCCTTCCAATATGTGTCCTTTCCCTCAGGCAGCAAACAAACCCACACAAGTTAGCAGCAGGCAGATCCTGTTTGTGTCTAAATTATAACTTTGGACGGTGTGTTATATTTAACATATGTCGGTGGCAGGGAGGATGCCCTGGTGTCTACAGAGATGCTTTGCTGCCTTGAGCTGGGGCATGTGCTGACTGGGGAAGCAGAGGAAGCAAGGAAAGCCAAGGAATGAGGGACCTGTGAGGAGCTCCAGGCCTGGTATGGTGGCCCAGTTATCTTACAAAAGCAAGCCTCTCCAGCTTTTTTTCCCTCCCTAAATGAATAAAGCAATAAAGCAGCCACAAAGGAACTTTCGAAGGTGAAAACTAGCAAAAGATTCGTGAAGAAGGTCAGAATACAGGATATCGTCTTCTTGTTGATGGGCTCCCTCACTGTCCCTTTCCACAGACCATAGTTGGACTCCAGCAGCATCCAATCTGAAGGTAGACCCAGGTGCAGGCAGGGACAGAACTGGGAGAAAGCCTGGGCTCAGGCTGAGTTCAAGAAAGTGACACCTAAAAATGACGACTCACTGAGAGAAAAAAAAAATCTTTCTTTTTCTCTTTGAATGCTTTGTCCCCTTCATCCACTCATGCTGTAGATTCGGGCCCTTTAGCTACACTGGCAGCCACCACAGCAAAGGTCCTGCGACAGCTGAGATTACTAACCTCAGGAACACGATCTCTTTTCTATTCTCAGGAACTTTGATGCCCAGAGGGTGCGATCAACTTCCTTTGCTTCTCTTTCTTCTCACAGAAGGAAACGTGGATCATAGGTAAGAATTGTGAATTTTCTGGCTGAGGACTTAAGTGAGGAATGGCTTCTAAGGAGAAGGGGCTGAGAAAGCAGATTCCTATAGGGTTCTGTGTAGCAAGCAAGGGTCTCTCTCCAGGCCGAGTCTATGCGAATGCCGGAGGGCAGACCCTGCTCAGGTCTAATGCTAGAGACACAGTATGGCCATGCTCTCCAATGGAAGAACACCAGGAAGCATTTGAAAACAAGGTAACAACCACAGCCACGTCTCTAAGGACAGTCAGAAACTGGTGGCTTCAACCTCATCATGCCAATTGCCTCCTAAGGGGGGAGGGAAAACTGAATTCTTTAAGGAACCAGGAAAGAATAAACAAAATGAGTGCAATATGAGCAGAAGGGGGGAATAATAAGGGCAAAGTTCAACTATATTTCAAACAGAAACACAATCGGGAAAGTCAATGTATCCGACAGAGAATTTGGGGGATTGGGATTAAAATAACTCTGCCAAGACTGATGAAAACTTCAAAAGATGCATTGAATTACAAATATCAGGAATAAAAGAGAACTATGCCTACAGACGCCACAGAAATGAAGGAGATAAGGAAATTCTTTTCATAATTCCATACATATTAATCGCCAATGCAGAAGAAATGGACATATTCTTTGAAAATATCAAACAACTATAAAAAAAAATTCACCAAGGTAAAGATAAATAACCTGAATAGTCCCAGGGCTTCTAGAATAATCTTGTTTACCACCCGAGAGGTTATTTATCATTTATATTTTCTGGGTATAGCTATTTGGCTGCATGCATGTATGCATACCATGTACTCGCCTTGTGCTCAGGGAGGTCAGAGGAGACTGTTGGGTCCTCTGGAATTAGAGTCACAGGCAGTTGTGAACCCAGGCCATCTGGAAGAGGATCGTGTGCTAGCAACTGTTGACTCTCTCCCTCCAGCTCCTTTGATCTACATGTAAAGGTTGAAAGAAGAAAAATCCTAATGCCCAAATGGTTTCACTCACTGGCAAATTCTAACATGCAAATGTCAGAGTCTTTTGCGGGGTGGGGGGGTGGGTGTGGGGGGGTGGGAAGCCTTGAGAGATAACACTTCAACAGAAGAAATGAAGAAACGCACAACTGGGCTTGGAGAGAGGCCTCAGTAGTTCAGAAGATTGGCTGCTTGCTTTCCAAAGAACCTTGGTTAGAGTCCTTAGTACCCACATGGCTGCCCACAACCACCTATAATTCCAATTCCGGGGCATAGGGCATCCCCTCTGGCCTCCACGGGCAACAGGAATACATGTAGTGCACAGGCATGCATGCAAACAAACACTCACACACAAATTAAACAAATAAAGGATCGCAGACAATTAACCTACCAGAGGAAGCAGCAAGCTTTCCTAAAACCAACAGCAAAGCAAGTGACCACTCTTATTCAATATCACACTAGAAACCCTGGCTGATACACAAGGTAAAAGAAATATAGGCGAATAGATTGGAATAAAATAAGCCAAGTTATTTTAATTGATCAACTGGAGAATGACTTGAAATTCAAACTAAAACGACGTCTCAGGCTGGCCTATAGGTTCTAAAGTCAGTGCCTAAGAAGCCACACTGCCACTGCATAGATTAACAGTTAAAACTGATGGCTCTGCTGACCACCGAAAGCAACAGGGCATGAGGAGAACTCCAGATGTCACCCATAGAAAGGCAAGAATGGCAAAACCATTCTGAAAATAGTTTTCCACTTGCTCTCCTACTAAGGAAACCAAACTTGCCATGTGGCTCCAACCACCTCATTTCTAGATGTTTAACCTAAGGTAGTGAGAACTTTTGTTTATACAAAAATCTACTTCTTAATGGTATGAGCCATGTCAACAATCACCTTCAACCGGCAACAATCCAGGTACCTTTCACTGTGTGAGTGGAAACAGACACAGGATGGAAGGCTGCTCAAAACCCAAAACCAACAAATGACTGCTCCGTATGACAAGTCGGATAAACGTGGAAGGTGTTAGGCTCAGTCGAAAATACCAGCAGAGGTGGATTGCATTTTGTTTTATTCCATCTTTGTGGAATTCTCAAAAGCACAAATCTACTGTTATCTGTGGTTGTTAGATGTTGGGCGGTAAGAGTAACTAATGACACCCGGATGGATTACAGGGAAGTATTGTAGAGGAAAATTAGTGACATTAGTGATGTAATCTGTGTTCCACTGACGGTGATGGTTATACGAATGTACACTTGCTTTAAAACTCATGGAACTGCACCAGAAGTAGCAACGTTGCTGCATGTTAATTTCAAAGATTACTAAAAACACAACCAACTGTGACAAATAAGTGGCTAAAAGTTGCTAACACAGAAGTACAACTCAAATCTCTCTACTTGGAGCCTTGTCATGCGGGATTGTAATTACACTGTAGTCAGGAGCCTTGTCATGCTGGAGTGTAATTACACTGTAGTCAACTCAATTAGGTCTGATGCTGGCGTGTTCATTTCCCAGGGGCAGAAACGAAGCTTTCTGATCTCCAGGCCTTTGATATCTCAGAGTATCTGATATCTGAAGTAAGCAGTCCGGAAAGTTGAAAATGACGAGTCAAATGTAAATGGATCACATTATTTCATGTCTACTCCAGAAAAGCAAGAAGGAAATGTTACCCAACGAAAAGAGGCTACTAACAGGTAAAAGAATTCTAGAAAGCTTATTTTGAGGTTCCATATGCTTTTTTAGTAGTTGCTCAATGGGAGCAACTGGATAAAGGATTCAACACCATTATCCGCAATTTAAGAAACACAGCATGTGTGTTCTCTTCAATGACTACTTCCCTATGAAGAAACTTAATCACATAGAGGTTATTAGTTTTAAGCTACATTGTAGAGAATGTCCATGTGGATATTCTTGGCTTAGTGTTGTCTTATTTAGTGAATGGGGAATTAAACAGTTTTGTTTAAAAATTCACAAATTCATATGCAGTGATAAAGGACCAAAATATTATATAATGCTAGTGACTAGAGAGATGGCTCGGTGGCTAAGAACACAAACTACTTTTGTAGAGGACAGGAGTTTACTCCCAGGACCCAGCCTGGGATGGCATAAAACCACCTGTAAATCCAGCCTCAGGAGATCCACTCATCCTCTTCTGGCCTCCACAGGCACCTGCATTCAGGTGTACAACCCACCACCCAACACACAATTTAAAAATAGTAAAAATAAAGCTTAAAAGTATTGCACAGGGCCGACATTTTGCATGTGGTTGGATTTTAGTATTCTGTCACAACTTGTAACAATCTACGCCTCACCTTCTCATCACCACACATATTCGTGCTTTCCTCAAAAAAAAAATAAATAAATAAAAGTCACCTGTTAACTAGGGAAAAGGATGCGTTCCAGGACAGTGTACTTCAGACCGTCTCAAGGAGGCCGCACTGCTTTAGGAGCAGCAGAGAGCCCTCTCCAAAGAGCCAAAGAGCATCTCTTTAAAACAGGTTCTGAGAGAAGAGAAAACCAAAGATCTCAGTTCAGGGCGTGAGGTCCGGATGGTCGGTGGAGAGGGAGCAAAGCAAAGCTAACAAGCTAAGCACGTCGGGGCCTTCCGAGCAGCGTGGGTAGAAAAGGCCCAGACAGCACTGTTCGGATGCAAAGGCACCAAAGGCACCACTGTGCTTGGACTCTTCTCTATCTTCTTGCTCTCCTTCAGCTGGGACTCCACCCAGCAGCGTTACTTTTATTATACAGACGCTTTAGAGGTATAACACCTATGTGCTGTAATAGCGTGCACAGACCTGAAATATTTTCATATTAACGCTACAGTGTTAAAGTAGCCACACCTACCGCCTGCTATAGTCTGTGGAAACGAAGACCTTGCGGTAGCACACCCTCTCCTGGAATACCAAATCAACATCCCCATGGCTACACTGTCAACACAACCCTGCCGCCGGGGAATGGGACTCAACCGCTCTCACACCCACTTCAGTTGATGACCTTCTCATTCCTTTGACCTCGGTCCGTGGAGCCTCTAAAAGCCTGATCAGATGGCTGCCAGCCAGTCTCTGAAGACCCGTTTACTGAGGAGCCTACAGAGCAGAGACTCTTACCCTTAAGCATCAGTGGATTGGAGATGAAATGCCATTACCTTGTTGGGTTTTGATTGTTCAATTTTAAGGCCCGTGCTCCCCACAGGTACTAAGGGGTGGTGCTGATCACTAGATCTGCAGCATAAAATAGTGCCTGCTGCTCAGGCCGGGGGGGGGGGGGGAAAAGAAACGATCGTCACCTAACATTTATTTCTAGTAAATGTGATCTGTAAGCTGAAGACTAGACTGAGCAACTAAACTTCAGGAAGGACTTTGTAACATCACTAGATTTCAGATTTTACACAGTTCCTCGCAGACACATATTTTCCCACTCATTAGGCCCACCAACTAACTATGGCTTAGTTTCACGATGCTCTGTCGAGGTCTGTGAATAGGTCTAGAACACAGGTATTCATAGGGATATATTGCTAATCACCTCAAGTAGGCCAAGTCTAGAGTGGGACATGCGCACATCTCAAGTTCAGACAATGAAAACCAAATCAAACTTTAAAAACCATAACGGGCTCATAAACAGTAAACTTCAGTGAGGTGTGACTGATTCGGAAAGCATGAATCAAAGAAGAATTATTTGAAAAGGTGATCACGCTGCTGGGTCTGGAGAAACACAAGGAAGCCAGACAGATGGAAGGCCACATGAGTTCAGAAGCCTGGCTGCCTGAATTTGAATCTCATTCTATGACCTGTTAGTCTGTGACCTTGAACATGTATCCAGGAGAGAGCACGCTATTCCATACGCATAGTATCACCTTGAGGATTACTTAGTAGATGCAAGGCACCTAGCATAGTACTTGAAGCATAATAAATATCAGGTAATATAAGATGGAGCAAGGAAAGAAAGATGAATCAGTGTTTGGCGCCAAAATTACTAAAGAAAAATCCTAAAAATCCTATTTCCATTTTGTTTATTTCATTTCACCAGAAAATTAAAACACCCTGGAGTGCATTGAGCATAAACCACGAACCAGACATAATAATACATTTTTGCTAACTTAGGGAGAGCTCATGGTCATTGATCATTGTGTAACAGCTGTGACTCTTTGGCATAAAAATGAGCTCTGCACATGTTGGGGCCATAAGTACTTCCTCCAATATATCTGTAATGGTATTTGGTCTAACTGTCCTATCAGACTCTGAAACACCATGATACTTAGCATAGACTGTGACACCAACCCACACAACCACACGGGCCCTGAAGTATCTCATAAAAAGACGAAAGTGCAAACGCATAGTGGGTGGGGACATACAAAGCACAAAGAGCTCCTCTATTGCTCTCCATTTCACGTTAAAAAAAGATAGGGGTGTAAGAGCATCTATGATTAGGTGGCTCCCTCGTCTGAACAGCAGATCTGTGGAGGAAAAGGGTGCCATGGGCAGTTTACCCCTGAGGAGAAGTTGGGGAATGAGGGTCAAAACAGAACGGCACTGTACTCACATGGTGAAGGAGCCGGGGGGAGCAGACACTCGCCGTAGGTCCGCAGCTTGCACCTGATGGATGCTAGAGGCGGCAGGGAATGAGCAGCGAAGACAGAGTCAGCAGGACAGCGTGGACAAACAAGGAACAAGCCAGGGAGAAAAAGAGAGACACACAAAGTTTAAACAGAAATTGAATGAGCGCATCACCAACAGCGATGAAAGAAAAAAAAATAAAAAGGAAATCAAGCCAGCCATGGAAATAATCCAGAGAAGCCGGTGATAGCAATGAAGCCAACAGGACACATGGAAGCGGCTAGTTCCAGGCAAGCCACATACTGGAGCGCAGGGCCAAAGCAGGAGGGTGGGCTGAGGGCACAGGACGAGTTGTCAATGGCACCTTTGCTCCAGGACATTGAGGACGACTCAAGGGCGGAGGCACAGGCTTCCTTCCACATCAGAGTGGGAGAGTGGCACACTGGCCTCTCCCGGAGGAGGGGTGCCCACGTCATCCTCGCACCAACCTCGTCTTTGAGGTCCCATCAGAGAGCCATCTTGAAATGAGGGACTCAACAACCTTAGGCTTCCTTCAGCTGACCACCAAAGGTTTTCTGAGAGGCCCAGCAGTACTCTTACAAAATTCCCTTTCATCCCTCGGGTGACTTAATGTCACTCGTACTCCAGTTACAAACGTGAGACCATAAACATCTCCCCTTCATCCTTTTGTGATGAGAACGGTCCATGAATACTATTAGAAAGTAGGCATTGCGCGATTTAACAAGCTAACCCCCAAACTCACTCTTACCCTGTACCATCCCCCTTTTTTCTTGGGAGGCAGAGGCAGGCAGATTTCTGAGTTCGAGGCCAGCCTGGTCTGTTCTGGGACCAGGGCTATACAGAGAAACCCTGCCTTGAAAAAACAAAAACAAAAACAAAAACAAAAACAAAAACAAAAACGAAAACAAAAACAAAAAACAAAAAATAAATAAACTTCTCTAAGTGCAGAGCAGGAGTCCCCAGATTCTCTGCCTGCTGGGTACATACATTCCCACAGAAGATCACCCACGAGTTGACACTAGTGTTCTGTCCATGTTATTTTTCAAAGACTCTCTGTTAAAACCAATAGTACCCATCCACTGCCCAGGATGATGGAACCCAGTGGCCCAATTCAAAGTTAGCGAACTAGCACTCTTGCCTTTATACAAAATGACCATCCTTCGTAATTGCTAAGGGAGTCAAGGGTACTAGCCAAAGACTTCCTTTATTTCAAGCTTCTGATCACCTTCAGTCGTGCTTCACAATACAGAACATAATGAAATATATCTGATTTTATTTTATTTTATTTTTTTTGGCTAGGATATTAGTAAAAAGCCTAGACAAAAATCTCTATGACATTTTGTGTGGAAAATATTTATTGAACTCCATAGTCTGTATAGATTCATATGATCTACTAAAATAAAGTATGCTCCCTTGCAAATATCAATTAATGAACACATTTTATTTTGTATATACTAATAAAATTGATAGATGTTTCCTTTCGTAAAGAATGTGGACATCATGAGGCCTACTGCTTGGTAATCGCTCATAGAGACTCCTTCTAATTATTCATGTAACCGTATCTACTTGGTTCAATATTTGCCCTGCGCTTGTAGTAAAACATCTTCCAAACATATTTTATATGGCCTCTATACTCATGAGGTTTTACACAGCTGTTATTCTGTTAATAGTTTCCAAGAAACGTAGCAGAAATAGAAGCATAATGAAGTGCATTTGTGAGTCACCAACTCAATGTGTGATCACATCTCAGAGATGATGCCAGGTACTGGGCATCCTGACTGGAGAAACCCAGGGCCTCTGCACAGAGCAGAGCAGAGGAGGGATGACAAGCAAGCAGAGGAGAGACGCCCTAGGCAGGCAGATGACGTGGTGGAAATGGCTCCAAGAGGTACAATAACTGCTAGGATCAGCTGGAGGAGGGTACTTGGTGGAAGTGATACATGGGTTGGGTTCTGCACTGTGAGCAAGGCTGTTGGATGAAAGAAGAAAGGGGGACCACTGTGAGAAGAAAATCCAGGGGCAAAACAAGAGTGGTGATGGAGAAAGGTTGTAGCTCCCCTGGGACAATGGAGATCAGGATGAAGATGGAAAATAACAAAACCATCTGTGAAGATAAGAAACAGAGGCTTTCCATTTGGGAAATTCTAATTGGTACAGTAAAAAAAAAAAAAAAAAAAAAAAAGTCATCTTTCTAAAGAGGGGCAGCTGGGTAAACTGGGAAACGAATCAACTGTGAGCACACATTAGCAGATTCTTAATGAGCAGGAGAGTTGGTGTGCAGAAAGATCTGAGTGATGGACTGAAGCTGGTCTCAAGGACAGTGCCAGCCAGCTAGGTGTGGGAAAGTGGAGGGGAGTGAGGTGGTTTCAGAGACAAAGGAGCCATGAACGTGCACACGGGTGAGGAATAGACTCGGTGGATGAGGAAGAAAGACAAAGGCAGTAGAGTTAAGGATCTGGTTATTAGTATGTAATCTGAGCTTGCCCCAAAACCTCATTAAGGAAAAACTGTCAATTACAGTATTTGAGGAATAGCCTTTAGTTTTGGAAAAGAGCTGAGTCACAGACCTGAGAGTCAAAGATGTCTGAGACATACCAACGGACGAAAAGGCAGCTAATCAGGGAATCACAGGGTTAAAATAGCAAGTCCGCCCAGGTAACACGGATGAAAGAAGCCCAGCTCCTTAAATGAACCGAGCAGCTACCATTCCTATATTGAGAACACATATGCACACATGCACACATAAACACACATAGTTGCACATGCATACACATGTGTATACATGCACACACACAAAGGTCTATGCCTTTGATAAAAAAAAAAAAA